>MNPL01001034.1:0-39901 GCA_002081605.1 Tropilaelaps mercedesae | reverse complement strand
ATATATATATATATATATATATATATATATATATATATAACGAAATGAAATTCACTTTCACAAATGAATATATCACGCATACAGTTGGGTAAATCTCGTCACTTGTGTATCCCATCGTTCTTTGACATTTGGCATCCAAATCCAAATATTCTAAGCTAAGCGGGTCAAATTGAATTCTATAACAGCCAGCAATTGCACAGCCACAAGCCCTTTTGCCTTTAACCCACTGCTGAATTCCTGCGTTTTTATTTTTTACACAAGCTCGCGAATCGATTTAATTTGCGCCACCGTTCTTTTGCTTGTGACGCACCGCCGTCCTGCCACAAGCGAAGCTCACCGGGTCTCGCCACGAGCAAACTCACATCTCACATCTTGCCGCGACGGGAGGCGCAGCATTTTGAAGATAATTTTCCTACTGGAGCTTACCACAGCGCCGTGCGTCGAGAAGCGTGCGATGAAGATGACTTCTTGTATGCCCCGTTCACGTGGTTATTTTCCTGGCTTGCCGTCTATCTCTCACATCTCTCTGTCTATCCAACGGGTTCTCCAGAGGCTCACCGTGAGAGTGTTGGGAATAGCAAAAAAAAAGTGGTGAGCCTCTCACAGCAAAAATGAGGGAAGAGTTAGGAAGACAGGACGAGCTCCTGCTAAAAGACACAGAACACCAACGTGTGCTTCATTGCGCTACAGCACCTCGGTCGCCATTGGATTTTTTTCGCTTTTTTCCACGAGTCGAGCTTATTTGAATTTCAATTTTGCCGCCACTGTACGGCTTCACACGCAATCGAGCGACGTCCCAGACGAATGAGCAAATGCTACTTCCGCTCGCAGGGACTCGCTTCTGATTCCCAATTGGGCTGGCAATGAAATGGCGCTCCACATGGTCGTTGCTCCATACAGTGTCGCCGTTGTCGAACAGGCAGCTGGTTGGTGGTGAAAAACGACCGATTGACGAGCGCGAAAGGTTCCGTTGTGGAAGGGTAGAATGAGTGGACGAATTCTAGCCTCCGTTGGTTGGCATTGTAACAAAGACGGTATGTAGTTGTCTGTCAGAAGAAAAATCCTCGAGGTCACATTCTGTCCGCAGGTGCTCGGTAAATATGAAACTAAAGGAAATTGACAATCGGATTCCGATACAACTCTGATTATCCCATGCATGTTTGTGAACCTCGTATATGCTAAATACTTTGGTAATTGTATTCTATAGGTACGTTGCATCCATTTTTAGCAAAACCATCCTTTAGTAAACAGAGAGTTCATGGCTGCATCGTTCTATCATATCGCATAATTTGCACATTGAGCATATATATACGTTTATATTTATATATATATACCAATGATTCCTCAAACATTCGTATAGAGATTGGAACATTCTCGAATAAAGGTCGTGCACTAAGCAAAACTAAATTAAATCTACTCCCGTTACAAGAGCTAAGTCATCATAAATCAATAAATTTGTATACCTAATATTTATGACTGTTTCTAGGTATGCAAAAAACGCCTCCTCTTGGCAGGTCTTTTCAAGCCCTTTTTCTTTCATTCTGACTCCACTGGTTCAAACATATTAAATACCAAAGACAAAAAGGTGCTTGCATACTCTTGATCCTTGTTGCACCCCGTGTCCATCTTACTTCTAACTTCATCCGCCGGGCTAATAGGATGTTTTGTCTATCGTCCTCTTAGGAAGCAACATCCTTTGTAGCTTCTTTTATTTGTTGCATCTAAATACATCGACGGTCTCTTGTCTACGATAGCTTGACGATAGCAGAGGTTTCGCAAAAATTGAGATTTTTCTTTCAAAGCGTATGCTTGACCCTCTTTGTCCTATTACCTATAGGAAATAAAAAACTGATAGAGTAGTTAAATGTTTTTAAGTCAAAACAATCGGTACATAAACAAGATCCAGGCCTGTTTGTAAATTTTTACCAGGAATTATACATTACAACCTAACCCTTAAGGACTTTTCTAGCGTCCCATTTCCCATGTTGTCTTGCTCTCGGTCATCGAACCTAATTACTCCGGAAACGCGTTTACGCCACACAACTGTCACCCCGAGTTTAGGTGGAACTTCTGTCATAATGGCCACAAGTGTCTAATATGTGCGATGATATTGCATAAGTTTAACTTATGAATGGACCTGTAAAATTTTGGCTCGATCTTCTTTAATAAGCTCGCATAAATGGCTAGTATCATTATATCTGATACAACCAACAAGTAAATGAGTAACATGACAAGGTTGCAATCTGCATTAAATATAAATCGAGCATTTATTTTAAATCAATGGTACTCTATTTGATATTTGAAAACGGCATGATGAACCTTGACGAAGTTGAATGCTCTGGACGAGCATTTTGGCCCAATCTATCGTAATGAAGAAACGCAAAACTTCAAAAAGTAAACTCATCTATAGAGTAGCCCTCTGTAAAAGAAGCGCCATTGCTCAGTTTTTGCATAGAGGCTTTAATTAAGAAGGACTTTCAGAATCACACTAAATCAGCGTGGCACGCGATTATAACCTATGATGACGATGGTGATGAGTCCGATACCCAAAACGCTGCGAGTGATGAATCCACTCCCTGACACTAAACACTCTAACATGGAACGGCTCTCGGATTGAGTTTTCTGTGTTGGGCTTGAAAAAACTTGTTTATGGGTGTTGTTGTTCATTAGTTTTGCTGTCTATCTCAGGTCGGATCAGTTTAGCTTAACTCAACGTGGCTCTAAATTGGATCGAAGTTGCTTCAATACAGCTTGACCTACGCCAGACGACCCCCAAATAACTGCACTCGTTCAGAAAAATAGCCATAATGCAGTCCTTTGATATGCTATACCGCTCTGGCTGTAAATGAGTATATATTTGGCCGCTATTTTACTTAATATAACCCGAATGAGTCTCTGATGCCTAACTGAACTTCTGCTGTGTTAGCAGTAGCCGGCGTACCAAGTCATACATTTGGAAGTAATTTATGTTAATATCAGAGAGAACTGCGTATTCGAATACATACCATCGAAGGTGCTTAAATTATTTCACATATTTAATATAAGGTTACTGAATCAATAATAAACAAAGATATTTTTATCAAATCAAAATACACTATTACACCGATTATATTTATTCCACTGTAACATCAGTTTTATACTCGCGTGGCTTTGTTCCAGAAATCTCCGTGATTGGTTTAACTTTTATTTTAAAGTTAATGCAATAAGTTCTGTCCAATTATGAGTAGTAGCAGTTTGTGTTGTTAAAGTAGATGATTAGTTCGTATGACGACTCAACGAAGATCTATCGTCTTTACCATTAAACTCTTTTTTAACAAGTGGAGGAAAATAAAATTATCATGCCCTGTAGCAAATTTTTAAGCGTTATTAGGCTATTTTGAAACAATAAATGCATATGGGTGAAGATAAATACATGTTTGATTGATAAGTATATGACAGTGTATATTATCGTTTTTAGGATGTTATAGCAGCCTTAATCGAAATAACATAACATAAATGTACGGATCGAGTTACTTGATAGCGTATAGCATAGTAAAGTATGTTAAAGGTTCCAGTTATCGACATAGATACCGTTTTTACTCTTGCATTTGAGCTTTTACCTTAGTAGTTCAACGTTTCATCGCACCTTTTTTACATAGTTGCCTTAGAGACTCTTAATTATGGCCTTAATGTGCGAGTGGCAGACTCATGCAAGTTGTATGTTTCTTTAACCCTTATTCAAACTAGTAACACACCGTCAGGCAAATGTGAGTGGCCATTTTGTAATTCGTGCAAATATTTGCCAAATATGTTTATAAATACTGTAAATAAATAAATATAAACATAAGAAATATAAATATAAAAAAATAAAAAATATATATAAATAAAAAAATATAAATATAAAAAAATGTAAATAAATACATAAGAGTCTTAAAATAGGTTATGCATAAACGTTTTCTTACGTTACAGCAATTATCTCCTTCTTCAAAAACTGGCATATTTGCATAGGTTATATCCCGCATCACGAATGACTACGAGATACCTATATATTTTTACCTATACGGAATAACGTTAGTAAAAGTAAAAAATTCAATTCTATTTTTTCGAATCGTGCTAGTTTGCGATTTTGATTCTCAAAGTATAGCCAATTTTGGCACACGCAGCTGCTTACAACTCACTAGGCGCGTCTAGACCCTAATGAATAACGATTGCATGGATATAAGAATCTGTGTGCATGCATGACCAGGCAGAATGTTCGCTGTTTCTCTTGCTCCCCTTCCTCATAGGTCACCGACAGCGGAACATACCGCGCTTGTTGAATGACCCCAAAACAGAGGCATGTCCCTGAAGTTGGTGGCTGTATTGCAGCTGTCGGCTGTACTTGACAGTCGAATTTCCGAACGGGTATGAAAGCCCATATGGCAGAACTGGTGTGAGTCGAGTGGCAATGCGAAGCGACTTTGGGGAATAGAAGCGCACATCTTCGTTCGCCGAAGACAGCCTGGCCAACTAGCTCAGACATTGCCCCCGTCAGACATAGCTGCTTATTTCTCACCAGTCTTGGGTCATACCAATCTGCCTTCTGTCTCAGATCGCAGGCAGGGTGTCGACTCTGCGGCTTGGCATCGTCCCCGCCCACTCCCGACCACCAGATGGGGTACATATAAATGTTCCGTATCGGCTTCGCATGAAAATGCGTCCATTCGAAATGATTGCACCGCCTCATATAGACATATAGTATTGTTCCGATGAATGCATTTCATTGCAATATGTAGAATAAATGTGCACGTCAGAAACGGGTTCAGGGCTGGCCAGCATCTAGGCCGGCCTCAGTTGAGGGTTTGGTCGCGCATTAACAAGTGTGTATACAACGTTGAACCGGTACATGTCGCGAATGCGAGCAGGGTTCAACACTCATAGTGACGAGCCCATCCTATGATGAACAGTGATCCAACAACGACTCGATATCAGATTTGACAGAGGTTTGATCTCTTGCTTTCATGTGTCACCACCACCACCACCATGACGATCAAGATTGGGTGTCGTGGCTGTAGCTTGCTGTTGGTTGCGAGATGCCCGGTTCCCTTCCATATTTTCTGAAAGACGTTGAACCTACCGGTCGACATGCCCACCGTGTTTCTGTGTGACCCGCAATGTGGTACATGCCGAATTGGTATGCAGCACAGGCAAGTATGCATGAATTCGGTTAGGATGAGAGCGGACCGGCGGGAGGGGTAGGACGTTGAAGGGATGAACGTTGTACAGTCATCGCAAACGTTTGTAGTCTGCGGGTTGATGCCCGCCACCTCCCCACCGCAGACACCGAGGCCAATCAGGCGTGCCGAGGTTCGCGCAACGGAGTGGTGCCAAAAGCTTCTATTCTGAGGAAGGACAAGTATCTCTGAATCACGCATCACTGACTCACGCACCATCCTCCTCTATTGTTAGCTAAAGTGCACAAAGTGACACTTGACATCTCATGCACAGAATTCTGATGCGCGTGTGTGGCTGTGTTTCCTTAGAAGAACTAATTTAGCTATTTGCAGCGCACTAATAATATAACCAATGCTACCTTCAGTATTCAGTAAAGCGAGTGCTCTCTATCTGTCATTCTGAAATTACGATAGTTAGATCCAAGCGTAGTTCGGACGTGGATCGCAGAGCGCTTGTGTTTACTCAAAAACACGGCAAACCAAGATTGAAGGTGGGAACAAGTCTTAAAAAGCTTTAGGCTGCAGGTTGTTAAAGAGTGCGGTGTAGCTGACAACAGTTATTGCTACAAACATGTGGAGCAAATAAAATAAATGTCGTCCGCAAGTGCTACAATGATCAATCAAATTAAATTTAAAAATTGTGCTACGATGAATGACAAGCTAAGCTCGCACATAGCAGACAAAGTGCTTTATTAACAAGGTAGTCTAACAAAAGCATTATATCCTATAACCCCAGGTATGCTCTTTTGCTTCCCATATCTGTATAGTTGGCCTTCATGTCCTTATACGTTATCCGTGCGGTCCATCGCATATATCGAACGCGGAGTACAAAGGCTAAACGCATAAAACGGATTTCGTCTGGCAAGGTATTCCGTCTCCTAGTTGATGGAAAAGTCACACTCTATCTCTGATTAGGTAGGAACTTTGAGGAAACCTAATGAGGGATTCGCAACAGCATTTTGATATCATCCCTGCCGGATTAGAAGTCGACAAGCAACCGGTGTCTTAACCAATTCTCTAATCCTGGTGGACACACGGATAACTCAGCCAAGCGTTTTCTGGTACTTTATGACTGCTCGGCGAGGGTTAGCATAGCTATCATAACGTAATCATCATCCTGAAACAAGCGATACAAACGGGTCATTTCCCACGCTCTTGTTATGGTTGAACTATTGTGACGCTCTCTGCTCTAGATATAGGTTCGCTTCAACATTGTACAACTAAAGTGAAAGTCAATCTTGATGCTAGAAATCAATTGATCTTCGCTGACGAAATGAATGCCGTTAGTAGAGCAGTTGTGTTAGGCCTAATGTATATTTTTCCGCAAGCTGCGTGAGTATTCAGTAATACGTGAATAATAACGAGTGATGTCATCACTAAGACCAGACATACGTGTGTAGCAACAAGCAAATGCTGCGTGAATTACTGACATCACGTGAAGGACGTCAGGAGTGACGTGAGTGTATGCAGCACGTCCAGAAGGAGGACACTTCATTGAACATTCCCGGAAACACGTTGAGGCCGGCGTTGTAATACACACAATGGTGTGAAACGCGGCGTAGAACCTAAAGGGTGAAATACGTGATAATTGGCTATCACTTTGCCTCAAAGATGAGCAAGCGCTATCCCAGTGGCTGGAGTTGGTAGAATCCTTAAATCCCGTCGCCGTTCCGGAGACAAAAATAATTTAGTGTATCTGAACATCGGACAACAGAAGCATACATTGCGCTATTGCTCTGTTAGTTTGGGCGATGCCGTATGGAACTATTTGTAGGTGCGGCAGAGATATCGTCGGCAGACCTCGTGTGATTGCTCATACCAAAGCATAGACGTTTGTGTGAACTATTTTTGCCACATCTGTTCCTTCCATTGTCCTTATCTTTATGGCGTGACGTTACCATCTTTTTTCGACCTCTATTGTTTCCTTGTTAGAACTATATTTCCAGGTTTGAATATCATCAGCATTTATATAAACTCGTGTTTTAGAAATAACTAAGTTGCTTTGCAAGCAGGATCTTGACGAAAATACAAAAAGATAGTTCTCTCAACTATGAAACTGCTACTAGAGAAAACTACTAGCGAAACTGCCCATAGAGAAAAACATGGGGCTTTGATTACCGTTATGTCGTAGCCTGTAATACTCATAGATATGATCAAACTTGCTTCATTCAACGTCAAGGATGACCGGTTTCGCAAGGAGTATTAATAACTCTTAACGAAGAACGAGGACTAAATCCTTGCTCTGTCATGCTTAGAGACAATACTGGTTGCCGGTGTATATCGTCTAGGATGTCGATAATTTTGTTTCGTTTGAGCCTCTGATCTAACGAAGTGATTTTGGCTAGTTACTCCTCTGCGACACATCTTCTGCGCAATCATGTGCTCTGGGCGACACGACCATACATAAAAAAATGTATATACATATAGATTCAGAACTCGTTTGCCTCTCCCCTGTGCCGGCCTCTTTCTCTAGTCATCTGCCTACTCGTTTGTACATCTATGTGTACGCCGAGTCGAATTAAAATGGATTATAATCCACAAGTCTCCTGAGCAACGCCGAGGACCGCCGAAGCGCCTCCGGTAGCAGCCGCTGCAACAGCACTCGTAGTGGAAACGAACGAAGAGGATTACCTCCGCCGTCTACCGAACAACCGTCAGGGTTGTCTCCCCACTCAGTCGGGTGCCGCACTGGCGTTGGGGTGAGGGTGCGCCGCTTTCGAAAAGAGCGGTGGCCAGACTTTCTGAAAAGTGCACTGAGTAACCGTGCACGTCGAACGGCCGCAACAGAGGTGCCGTTCCTTGAACTGCTATTCCTGAGCGGGTAGTCCGTCGTTCTTTTTAAACCCAACGAACGGTGTGTCAGTCGCCGAATTGGAAATTAATTTTGAAAATTACTGATGGAGGAAGATAAGGAGAAGAGAAGCACAGCGAAAGATAGAGAAGGGGAAAAGAGGTGAGTAGAATCCTGAAGTTATTATAGCACAGTGAGTAAATGACGACACGATAGGGTATACATTATGTAGGGTATACAATAAATAATAGGAAACGTACGCCTTATGCAGTCTCAATTACAGAATCGTAAGCAATGGAAAAACTCACAGCATATAGAAAATTATGCACGAACGATTAAATGTAAACCTTGTAAGTTTGTTATTTTGGTCCATCAGAGCTTTTCAAGCCAAGCCTTTGAGTAAAAAAGGCTTCAAAATTTTACACTTACTAGAGAGATCTAAACTGGCTAAAGCACCTGCTCTATTTTCATAACTTTGTCACCGATCTATGCTTGGGTGAGTATAGTGATATCACCGATGGTACATACATTTTGCGTGCATTGTATACGTAAGGTGCTTGAAATAATGCAAAGGCGATTCCGAGATGAAACTGTCCTTTTATCATTTTGCTATTGAATTAAGAATCTTATAACGTTCCCTTGAGCATGTTTGAGCCATTGCATAACGATTTTCGCTCGCATATAATAGTATTTTGGTAGATAATAATTTCCTAAAACAATATTCTTAGAATAATATTCTAGAGCTAAACGTCTTAGGAACTCTTCTCGTTTTTATTCAGACGTGACTTTCTCGTATCGCTGTGTATTAACGCGCTTGTTGTGTAAACATAGTAACAGAAAAAACGCAACTGTAAGTTCGCAGATAGTTGACACACAAAAAGTCTATACTACCAGCGGTATTTTAAGCAGCGGCCAGTAGATGACCCCATCCCATTACTATGGCAATTTGGTTGACCATATACCAAGCATGTCTAAGACGTGCCCTGAGTACCCGTTCATACATATGTACAGGAATGTCACACAAGTCTCTTATTTGATTTGTAATTGCTGTCTACCGCCTTCTGAGAGTTTTTCAAAGTTTCCCTTCAACAAAAATTTCTAAAAATCATCCAAGCCTATCTTTAAGTTTCCTACATATATTAACACGATTTCTCAATCATAGCACAATTATGTCGAGTGTATCTTCCTAAGGAAATCTTTAACCGTTTCAAATCGGATCACCTCGACACCCTGCAGCCATATCATGGCAGAAGCAATAATTTCATATTACGGTGCAGGCTTTTCGTTTGGCCTAGGTTTTGAAATAACTTTCTCAGCATATCATTATCATTGCGTAATGTTTCATAGGTATTTAAAAATGGTTTTCTAATCAAAGCACAATAATTCCCTAAGCACCTCATAATGCCATGCCGCTTTTTGCGTACTTTTTTCAATGGAAACTATGTATTGTAGTTTTCTTGGTGTGATATAGCAGTTCTCTCTATAATTACACTGGCGGGGTAAAATATTGTCGTTACTCAAGAAGCCAGAGGCCTCGTCTACAGCTGGCCCTCGATTACTTTTTGATAGCTGTAGTCATAAGCTGACCAGTCATTTACGACTAAGAGTCTTCTAGACAGAAAGGGTACTTGGGCGTCCTTGGGCTGGAATTATGGCTTGACTAGCATGTGGTAATCGCTAGTTTGCTCCTAAAATTTGAACTCAGTAAATTAAAATCAGCCCTTTAGAGCGCGCATATCATTCCCTAACAAAAGCCTGGCCTTGCCCTGAGGTTAGAGAAGCAACAATAAATGCGTTTCTGTACAGAATTTTTACTTGCAGAAGATATTGTAGGGTCATTTTACAAATTTTGACCTTTCTCAAAACGATTCTTGCCACCTATTTTCAATACTTCAAACCGAACAGCTTCTCACAACCGATGAAGGTGGACAAGGTGACAGGTTTTCTAGTTAAAAGGAGTATCGCCCACATTATGAATCGTCGCTGCGCTACAAAATGGCTCCGGTAAAAAGTTTGAATACAAGACGTAATTAAATTCACAATATTCAGTAAAAGCTCAAGTCAATATCGGCTTTCATGAATTAAGCAGTTAAGTAATTAGACCATAAACATGTTCCGGATCCTTCTCGTTTATAAACCATATGTGTTTTCGCAGCACAATCACACAAAGGAGCCCCGTTGCCACTCAACTCTGGAAAAGTTGTAAGGCCCTGCACGACGTGCAAGTAATGAGGGCCAACAACGGAGTAACAACAAAATTTTCTGTATCAATTCACTCAGACACGAACAATAAGTCGATTGCGGATGTAAACGAAGCGTTTCAGATAGATCAAGGACTATCAAGCTATCTTAATCTAGGGCTTCTGTCATAGAGCTATTCTAAAATTAATCCGTTTCCATAGGGCCTATAATGTATCCTATGTGCTACCAAAACCGTATGTACCCCCAATACCATTTGTGGCCTTGCGCTAATCCATCCAACAAGGATGCGCCCGGTACACCCGGTCCGCCGCCTCCCGGCCCTCCGCAGCCTCCTCGTCGATTGAATCCAGGAGTATCTGTACCGACCCAACGGCCTAGCTATTTTCATGAGCCTTCCCCTTACCCATCACCAGTTCTCGACAGTTCCTCGCAATTCTGGCAAATGATGCCCATGCAGCCTGATCTATATGGTGCTCCTCAGATTGGTCCGCCCATGGATATGGCTGCTACGAACCCTTTCTTCAGAGCATTAATGCAACAGCAAGAGGCTGCTGATAACGCCCTAAAAACACGCCGCGTCGACAGGGTGCGTTTGACATTTTTATGTTAGTCTACGTAACTTGGAAAACCCTTGCGATTTGGATTTTTCCTCGATAGACTACGATTGTTTATTTGTTGCTGATGATTATTTTCTATTTTTACAATTTTTTTTAGATTGCATTTGTTAGTGTACCTTGGGCCGCCTTGGGCCAAAGCATTGCAAGTTTTGTTATTGATACGTAGTCTAACGTATTTATTTTAGCTTTCGATTGAATGTGACCGAAAACAGACGAATTTTATCGTGAGTCGAACACCAATGGCATTGATTCACGGAGGCTATGCCCCAGATGAGCAGCCTGCACTCTCCTGGTTTAAGCATGTCTAGTTCACTGTGCAAATAATAAATTCAACGACGTTTTAATTTTATTTAAATGAAATTGAGCCTGACTATTTCTCTCAGTCTCGATCTGGATACAAAGAAGTTAGGGAAATACGAATCTGCAATTTCTTTATCTGTGTTCAACCAAGCTGGACCGGAGGGATATTTTGCAACTCCTAGCAGCTCCACCGCTGTTATCATTGGTCTACGCTGACGAAAAACGACGAAATCCTAAACTATGAGTGAAAGAATCTTGTACAGTAAATTGAATTGATGATAATCACCGCCTTACCGCGAACGCTCTGTGCTTTCGTTCAGGTTTTTAGTGCGCACATATGCCGCCCACTGTAAGTAACGGGAGCACAAAACGAGAAGTCCGGTCTGTAATCTGATGAATTCGAATTTCAGGAGCAATGTGTTGAATGGCACGTCTCAGGCGGGCCGTGGTTCCGGCCGGAGGATATTCTAGTTTCTGTTGAGGGTCGACATGTTATGCTCACAGCAAAAAAAGAAGAGAAAGGCAATTGCAGCGGTGTTCCAGAGGACTGTGGATTAGAATGTGGCTACACGGTATTCCGGCAGGCTCACAGATGCTTCACCCTTCCTGACATCGTGGACTCAAGTGACGTACGAGCCCAGATACAACCTGGCGCTGATGGCCAACCGGCTCTCATTATCACCGTGCCTAAGTTAGCTTACAGGCGATTAAGCTAAAGCATGAATCCAACAGGTTGGATGAATCGAAACATCGCATATAGCAAATAATATCGAGCCGAGTCAAAATCGGGCAATGTTATGCAATGTGCAGGGTGGTTATACAATAAAGTACATTTCCACAAAGGAGCCGCTTAGCTATCTCGTAATTTGGTGTTATTCTTGTCAAATGACGTTAACGCTGTAATAGGGCACATCGTTACCCTAAGGGTGCTGGGACGGACCGAGTAGCTCTAGCGTGCCGTCGCAAAGCGTTTTCCGAAATTTAACAGAACACTGTAGGTCTAAAGATAGATAGATACCTGTGGACATTGTGTACAGCCCAGTAGTGGAAGCTTACACGATAAAAACTATATTGCACAGTGTAACGTATAAAGTTTACGCTTTTTTGTTGTTTTCCAGTGTGCTCATTTGATAATGTTGGCATGATGTAGTGATGATTGTGGTTTCAACAATGTTTTGCGATTAAAGGACGCTGACACAGACGAAACAACAAATTTGTCAATAACGCGTCGTTATTAACAAGAGTCCGTTATGTGGTTCAGTTATAAGCCTCGGGTCCGTTTTAGCTGGTAAGGGTTACCCTGACCCTTCTCCCGTCGCCGCCTGACCGTTACTATCTAACCTAATTCAAAGCTTCGATACAATACGCGACAAATGTCGATCCACGTCGAGCTGTAACCCCGTTGTCAGTTCAATTGGAGATTACGGCAGACGCGCATTATGGCTTCAGTGAATCCCACAACGATTTCCCCTCTATTGCCTTCCGCTGCTTGGAAATAGATGAGACAAAAACATATCGCTTCGCATCCAATGGAAATGCTGACGAGACGGTAGGACAGCCTTTACAAAATGTAATGGTGGACGCCACCGCATTTGCAGCAGTTTTGTATGGTGCTTGCATTTTTAGGCATGAGGAAACGCATCAGTGCCCCATAAGTATCGAGTCGTCAGACCGGCAAACGGAAGCTGCTTTTTTATTGGCTTACTGGTCATTGTAGCTGTGCTAGCAGCTACAATAGGGTCTAAGCTTTTTGATGACTTCGGTAGAAAGGGCGGCCCAGCCTACAATACCGGTACCACGGTAAATTTGCTCGTAGCGCGCAGCATCGGTGTCTGATTTACGCACTCCGTTGGTCGATTTCCAACCCCTGCCATCTACCAGTTTTTCCTTCTTGATGCTCAATTGCCGTCGAGTTGAAACTCGAAACGTTTCACGATGGAGGGCGTCATCGAGTGAGGTCTGCGACCGACAGCGCGTCACGAATCTTTGAGCACTTCAATAGAAATGGAGCACACTGATCTGGAGTATTCTCTGTTTCACCGTAACCCTTAATATCGCACGTATGGGACCTTCGTATTGCGGTGTTCACATTGCCGAATATCAGATACGCTCGTATGTCAATTTGTGTCTATGTGGGTCTTGGGAAACGTAAACTTCGAGGAGCTCTACTCGCGAACGGTTCTCACTGTGCAGAACGCAGAAGGTTATGGGTCCAGAGCTATCTTTGAGGGTCTAGTATTGAAAAGAGCTGTATAACGTTGAGCTGTATGGGGATGAGGGGAGGTCGATGAAACAAGATGAATGGCTACGATAGGCGTGATGGTGGAGCCTCACAGAAATCCGCCAACCAACCTAGAGTAAAATATTATTTTACGTTTCTTAGTGAGGTGGGGTGGTTGCTTGCCGTCGACGGCCGTGGTAGCCAGAAGGGCGACGAATATTTGAATGAAACCGCATTAAGAAGCATATTCATTTTCTGTCGAGAGGTTCTGTTTCACGCAGAAGCATCACTTGGTTTCGTTGTTCGCCAAGGGGAGTCGCCCGTTCGGTGGGAAAGGCCTGACAGGTATAGCGTTGCAGGAATGCCAGCGGATAAAGACCAAATGCACCCTGTCACGTGGGTAAACCTCACTGAACTTATATTTTTGCTCTGATTCGGCAATGCTGGCTCAAGGGGGGGAACGTTTCGTCTGTGAAGGGTGTGCCGTCTTGTGTCGTGAGATTATACGCTGTTGCCGGCGCAAAGGCTAGCAGTGATCAGCACAGGACCAGTAACAAAAAGAATCACGTTTTTTGTACTTTTTCAGGATTTTAGACTATGACTGTGTATATGCGAAAAGGCTCAGGCCGGCTCTTCCCTCTTGAAGGAGACAGTATCTGCGAAGCGAACACTATCACTTCACAAAAGGAAGGCAGCAAACGGTGCCATCGTTCCTGCTGCAATTCGCTTTGTTCAAATTTATCTGTATTTTTTGTTAGTAATGGCTGAATATTTATCAAGTAGTCATGGAGACGGATGTTGTGTTGCAACTGAACTCACTCATTTCGTTTCTGGAAAAACAAGCTCAGAGGTTGTGCTCAATGACAGATCGTAGTGACAACATACAATACAATACCTCCTGTACAATAACTATTATTAACAAGATGGATTTTATTTAAAATCCATCCGATTTGTCCAGGCCGTATTCGTGTCCATGAATATAGAGCGTGAATATATATTCAGGCTTCTGTAGGTCTCTAAACTCTGTTATAGGATTGTCCTCGGCGTTATACACGGATACTGTCCTTGCTAAGCGGGTGCTCAAATGGCAGCCATCTGGCTGCAGCAAACTTTGAAATGAAAGTAAAGGAAAATTCTTTCGTTTAGAGTCATGCGAGTAATTCGAGCCATGTAGTACAAGAGATTTGAGTATGCGACGCCTTCCCATCACAGTACCACTGTGGGAAGTGCAGCATTCGCTACAGGATTCCTGGTTGCATCGTTACGCACAGACCCAGGAAATAAGGAAGAGAGCCGAACTCCTTAAAGGAAACACGACCGGCTAGTGTGCAACAACAAAAGGTATGTAGGAAAGCTGTGGCCAAAACGGTGACAGCATCGAGGCATAATGGCATGCCGTTTAGATCCTTAGATTGAGATTCTTCGACTCTGTATGGGTTTTAGCTGAAGTAAGTGGGGTGACGCTATGCTGATGATTAAAATAGGATGTTCCTTTTGCGCACGACTCTTTCGAGTTCTTATATAGCATTTAACAGGTATATCAGGCGTAAGAAGCCAGTGAGTAGTCGTTTGTGAAATTCCTTCCCCGTTCACGATTATTTAATCTCATATTAGATGTCAATAGAACGTGCGGTACTTATCCCTGTTTAATACATTTCTATGCAAGGAAACTCGGACTCACTTAAAGTACAAACACAAAACGTTCACAAAAGACATTTAAGCGTGTGGTAGCGAACATTCCATATGTCTTGGGTCCTTAAGAAATGTCAATGAAAAAGAATCTGCCACCTTACCGCTTATACATTTCGGCAATTGACTACCGAATGAAAAGGTGATGTTTTCCTCCAGCTCCCAGGTGTAGAGCATGGAATAAAAATTAATTAGAAACTAAGTGGGAAAGAAGATAAATCGATGGAACATGCACTACCTTTCTGACTGAAACAGCTATTTTATTTTTGAAACCGTATATTTTGTATCATTTAGGTTCTGATTTGTAGGATATCGAAAAATACAAAAGATAAGACAAGTTTATGAAAAATGAAATCCCATTGCAACAAAAGGCAGATACTAGTAGTTGCGGTTCCGGCGGTCAACCAGTGACTACCACGTAACACGCTTTTGCATTTGAATATAGCTCCTAGAAGCCTACCCCTAGAATACTGAATTGGTTAGGACATTGAGCCTCTCAAATCAACAGTAAAAGATAATTGTTTTTTTCGTCATAAAAATGTTGAGTGTTTTCATGATGCTTTAAATTTGCGCAAAAATATGACAGTAAAGCTACCGCTACGGCTTTGATTTTCAAAGCGCCATTGTCCACATTGCACACGTACGGCCTGTGGCAGAATAAACACCACTGTGGCCAAGGTGTATAAGTAATATTCCTTCTAATCAAATGTAACTGTGCGACGTGTTTACATTATAAATTTAAAACAATTCAAGAAGCAATGGTGCCTTAGCTTTAGTTCTAATCTAATACAAATTTGTGTTGCACTGAGTATCAGGCGCAAAACACCTTCGTCTCCCATCATCTTAAAAGTCTTCCATTAAACGAATTCAAATGACATGTATCTGCCGGTCTGTTCTGCGACAAAATTATATTCCAAAGATCTACAGTCCACTCGAATTGCAGCTCAGCGATTAAATCTCAGATCACATTTTACTATAAAGGCGTATTATAAAACCAGCAATATACTTAGTGGCCTTGAGAAATCTCAAGTCGGGGCCTCTTAGAAGAGGCACCGATATAAAATTGTTTTCAGGACTAGTTCAAGACTCAACCACATTATAATTGTGATTTAATCTCTGTTTTCTATTAAAAATTATCATTTCCAGGTGGCATCTCTCCACCAACGAATCCCCACTGTCGCAATGCACCATCCAGCTACGAATTCCCGTGAGTTCTTTTTTACACTAAAATCAGCTTCAACGTAACCGCTACGATTAAATGACGCACGCTGGATAATTACATTGGCGTTGGGTAAGCGTATCCTCAGCATAGTGAGATCCTAATTAGCATTGCAGTGGCTTACGGTGTATAGCTCCTCGTCCTAGAAGTATTCCTTAGCATTAGTCTATGGCATGTTCTTTGGCATTTGTTCCCCCAGTGCGCCCTATAAGAGCAGGCAACATCCTTGCGTGTTCCACCATTGCTTGTAAAACATCGGTTGGGGTATTAGAAACTGCAGGCTCGTCCCAGGATGTTGTAATGAACTCGAATAAAAAGCATGTGGACTCACTAGCTTCGAAATTGGGCGCATTTTAGTGTCGTTGTTTGGCGACGGCATTATAATACGCTTCCTTGAGTGCTTTTTTAACCCATCTTAAACATTGACCTTATTTTGGACTTTATTTTAGAAAGATTGCTCGTGCAACGGCTGCCAATAGGGGAGCATGGCGGTGTCCGTTCGGCTTGCGCTTACATTACTAGAGAGCTTATCTTCGTGAAGAGGGTAAGCTAAAAAATGCCATACTATTACCCGGAAGAAAGGTGCGCTGATTGACGCAAACCTCAAAGTCATCCTAAACGGCACATAAAAACTGAAGGCCATAGACGTTGGAGGAGGCTGTCGCTCAACCCACCGATATGCGTATTATACCTAACGGTTACGACGAAAAGAAACCTCTACAGGTAGGTGCCCAATCTGTTGATAAACTGGCGCAGGTAATTTTCAAAGTCCGCCCTGAGGTAGATTTTATGCGAAGAGCGCTGTTCATAAAAGTGAACCTCGTACTCTGAACAGAAAAAGCGGAGCAACTTGTCTGAACCCATCAGCACTTAGAATATACTGTACGCGCCAACATGCACGTTTTTTGATACATCATGGGCGGGCCATAAATATATTACGTCCTGCAAACCACCTAGATATTCATCTTCTCTTCATAGATCCAATCTCGTAGACTAGACGAAGATGCTGGAAGACATTCTAAACCTTCATCTCCGAAATGAATCGGCATAATACCCGTAAGTCAAAATTTGTCGCAATGGTTACCTGGACAACCACCGGAATTAGTCTCTTCGCCTTTTCTGCAATTTCACATGAGACTCGCCCACAATGAGACGTCGAACAGGTGCAACAGTCGGCTGATACCAGAAAGCTCTTTAGTCTTAGGACACGTGTTGGCGAAGCAGTGTACAGGTGGCCAAACAAAACAATAAAGCCGAGTGAATCTGCTTGCAAGATCATGCGCTCAACTCCGCTATGGATATCCGAGACCAATCTGGATATGATCCGGTTGGAAAGAACCTCACCCCGCAGTACTGGACTTGGCTGGACGCATACCTGTCTGACCTCGTCAAAACTCAGCCACGTTTGTGCTGCGAGTGAGTGAAGACTAGAGACTCCGGGTTTAAACGGTGCTGAATACGTGTGCAACGATGTGGTGAATGAACTGGGTTGTTACAAACGAAGCTATACTAGCATCGCCGCACCGGCACATTGCAGAAAACACCTCATCGATGATATAGTCGTGTTGGCTATTAGGCAGACAGGGTTTACGATAACTCTCGGAGTTAACGGTCCACGGGAAAACAAGCAACATCCTAACGTTGTTACTATCCAAGGCTAGAGATAGAAAAAACCTGCCACCGGAGCGCTGTAGATTGTTCTATTGGTTGTCCCACTATGCTTTTATCATATCTTTCTATTTTTTTTAAGACCGACCATTAGCTAACATTTAACGCCCACGGTAACAATTTTTGCATTACTTCGTAAGATGGACCCCACATAAATGTAAATGTGCGCCGATGGGGATCGAACCCGTGCACCTGCGTGTCTCTTCCGGTCGCAAGGCGCACACGAATGCGCCAAGCCATCGAGCGCGACATGCTTTTATCATATCTATTGAAATTCAATAATGTTAGTTTTTTTACTGTCAGACCTTTTCTAGTTCGGCAACTACATAACTGCCATAGATGTTAAACCGGACATGGCAACCTCGAGCTAGAAGGAATTTCCCACCCAAAAACGCTCGAGAGTCATTAGTAAAGCCATTTTACGAATAGCCATACTGACTTCATACCACTCGAACCCATTTCACGTCGATTGGCTTGTGCCAATCCGATTTGATACAGCTCCACCTCGAACTCCATGTTTACGGCCGATTTTGAATCGGGTATGTCAACAGTTATAAACTAAACAGCTATATTTGCACATAAATGGCAACTTGTCTCCTCTTTCGCGTCTACTGGAGTCTACTGAACTTTCGCGACCGTCCCTTGCCCATATTTTCCTCCGCGCTGGCCCTATACAATCCGATGCCTATGAAACGTCAAAAAGTCGAACACACAACATTCGCAGCTGTGTGTTTTTGTTCATCACTATTCGCCGACGCATCTCCGATTCTCTTTATCTGCAGCGCCCGTCGTTTCTAGTCGTGTTGACCGAAACATGCGGAGAAAGCAGCATTCTTTTCTGCCTTTGCGAATCTCCTAGCCTCTATCCCCATACAAATTTCATGGCGGCACGCGCGCGACTAGATCTGAGTCGACAAACAATCTCGTCTTTGGTCATGGGCTTGCCGTCGGCTCTTTCTGATCTCGCTCGTAGATCCATCGGCAGAGTGGTTGGTGCCTCTTCTTTCCAAGTGCGCTCATGCTACCTCTTCCTCCACCCGTCTGCCCCATCTTTTATGTTGTGCTCTACCGCCCGTGGGCAAGCGAAGATTTTGCTGTTCAATGATGACCAGTTTTCAAATTGACCCGCGCTCACGAAGGAAACTCAGGTTTACGGAACACCGTGTTAGAAGAATTGGCTGAAAGAAACGGAGGAATACGCAACTACTAACAAAACACTACGAACCACTGTAGACAATTTGCTATTTTTGTACACTAAAGGTAAGTTATAGGAGCAAGACAAGTAACCAAAATCGAAAGATATCCGTAAGGATACACAATAAGACAACGATGGAATTAGGCAAGTTACTTTTATCAATTGGTGGCGGCGCGCACCTTTGAGAAGCAGCAACACTAAGGCAGGCTTTGTTACTTCGTATGACTTGTCTAAAGGGAGGGTTCAATGAAGGTAGACTGTAGCTCAGGGCTGCAAATGGCCCCCTTAAAGGGCTCTATTTCTATGCCCTCCCCACCCTCCGCCCACCTGAACAACGAACGCCCTGTGCTTTTCTGGACCAGGTGATAGTGCTGCTTTGTAGCTACTAAGAGAGAATAGCACCTATCGGATAGGTACTTCCTGGATCTTCTCCCAAATACAAGTTGACGAGTATGTGGAGTGGAGCCTCTTGGTCCCAATGGGCCTCGAGTCTTGCGACTCTCCGATGGGATAGGCCTATTGACCCCGCATGTATGAGAGACAAGATCTATCCAGGCCGATCCGAGAAGACATCCCAGCTGAAATTACTGATATTCATATATCAGCAAGCTAGCTGCATGCTAGGCTATTCTCGGTATGAAATGGCGTCGGCTATGACCACCGCTTGGAACTCCTGTCGTGCTAATTTCTTAAACGTAATAGACGAACTCAGCCATGCTTGTATTGTCTAGAGATTGGCAAATTTGTGTTACTGTACAATGGGTATGTATGTACAAGAGAAAATAAATTCTCTTAGTTAGTCGACAATTAGGTCATTCTTTCAGACGGGTTCAGCCTCGCAGCAGGAGCAGGAAAACGATTTGAAGACAGACCACTTCTCAAATGGGAGAATCTCAATGGGGGTGTCCGTACGTGCATGTACTGGGGTCATAAGTCAGCTGGCCTGCTTGCACAGCCATTCTTCGGGGCAAATATGCCACCATCTTGTGACAACATTGCCTCGTCCCCGAGCGCAAGGTGGGGCGACATCCGATCTGCCCCGGCACGGTAACAGAACGGTGAGTCGACACAAGCATCGAGTGGGCATCTCTCTCTATATGAGCAAATAGTGTGAGCAAACCAGGGTATGAAAGCGGCAAGCAGCATAAAATTGATTCATAGTACACCATATTAAAGCGTCTACCAAATGGACGGTCCGGACGTATATCTACGGGTCCCTCGATGTAAAGCGACATTAGGACTAATAATAATGGTTATGATCTTGAAAACCTTACGAGGTAATAAAAACAAACTAGTTTTGTATAATTTTTTTAGTTCGCCATATATGCTACACCGCATATATTGCATTGCATTTCCTTTCGGTGTTGTATTTTATTTTCTCCTGTGTCATTTTATGAATTTTGGAACGTTCAAGTTCTGTACAACTTCGTAACCAAGGCTCCCATTGACCAAAAATGCCCATTGACTAGATATGTAGTATTCCCCGAACATGCTAAAGCTGTAATTTTTCTAGCAATACGTAATCTCGTATTGTAAAAAAGGAATGACTGTACATCTTTTATGATTATGCAAACAAACTATCCGCGACAGAAATTGGAAAAACTGTACTAAAAAATAAACATGTGGCCGTTATGGTGGCCATCTAGTATTGTATGATACGCACACAAACTGCACCGAAGCAAGGCAACATAGTTTGAGCATGCCCATAAGCAAACAGCTTCGCTTTTATTCTTATTTATATTATGCTTCGTTTACTTGAGTTCGTGTGATTCTGTATCTTGATCCGGATACGAATGTTAGAAAGATGCTTTGCGCAAGAATATTCGCGCAGCTGAAATTTTATTGTAGAAAAGATCAGGCGGCCCCACCAGCTTTAATAAAGCTTTTCAGTGAACTGATAAATATTGCGTTAGCTTTTTCAACATAAACGGATTACTTTTTACTGTTAGTGGCGCTTATATAGGCCACCTTATGAACAATGAATAGGTAAAATCGTTCTTCGTAACTAAAAAGGCAACTACTATACACTACTTATGCAAACTTTTCCTAAGCTGAAATAACTATGTATCTTTCAGACGTCCATGAATGGCTCATATCATCAGCATCAATCCCTGAAGATTGAATGTGTGTAATAATTCGTACAATTGAGATCGTGAAAACTAATTCCTAAGCCTCTAATAAGCTTCTAATATCATTGCAAACTATAAACATACGATGGGGTATCTATAATAATTTCCTCAATAAATTAAATCCGAGGAAAATATCTGCCGCTAGAGTCTGCTTTTCACAGTGGTAAAGCCGACCACGACCGCTCTGTCGCTTGCCTTCCATGAAAGACGATTCCTCCAGGACAATTTCCTTTTAGCGGAAGATCGTTGTTCGGGGTCGTTTTCAAACGAAAATAGCGTAGAAGCCTTCTTAAAGTAGTACTCGCGAAACATCATTTGGTCGTGGATCCTTTTTCTTCATGTCTTTTCAAATTGTTGTTACCCATCTTGCCTCTTATAGGCATATCAATGTCCTATTACGAAGAGTACAGCTTTCTGCGAGCTAAAGTATGCATTTAAACTTGGTAGGCTCCACGTATTGGATATTAAAGATGTAGCGTTTACATAGGAAACACGAGCGGTATTTTAAGCGAATCACTTTTCCGTTATCTTAATGTAGAGAGTTGCCTGGTTGCTTGGAGATACTCCTGTAGCGAAATGGTTGTCCTTTTTCTCGAAATATCGTATGTGCAGCAACTTACGCTTTTCTGTGGAGTTCAGAAATGCGCCTTCTTTAGCCATACGTCGGCCATTTTAGAACCCATCTTCCGACTAACCCTTTAAACAGTTATAAAGAGGAGCTAATACTAGTGTCGTGCGAACTCTGACTAATGGTAGCAAGTTTAGCCAAAAATATATGTCACGCTTGGTCTTGTTTCCAAAGCCTAATCATGTTAACAGCAGTTAATCGTTAAACTTCGTAAAAAGAAAGCCTCTTTTCAATAGGCTTAAAGTACCTGAAAACTTTAGTTTTCGCAACAATTCTCAACATGCAAGTATCCGTGTATGGCGTCACAATGTAAATGTTCTATTTTTATTTTGTAAACACACATTTTTAGGTCACATGTACACTGTACTTAAATGCGTTCTATTGGGATAAGCCTATTTTTATCAAAACGAAAAAGTAGTTTCTTTGAGAATGGATACACTGTTATCGGATTTTCAGATGCGGCAAATATAGCTTTGGTAGGAGCAATTATTGTATATGTGTTATTTTACCTCCATGACGGAAACCAGAAATAGCAATTCACTACGCGCTACTATAGTTGTGGCCTTCCCATTATCAATGAGATCGTCGGAGTTACTTTGGTTTCTGCAATTCCACTCTTAGCGACACTTGTGTTCTTCTAAAATCTCGGTATTATATAAACAAGCGTAAGTTATTGAAACGTAGCTCAATTGTCTTCAAACATGTTTCTCAGACTCAGTTGTATAGTTGCATACAAGCATCCGCAGAAACGGGAATCTGCAAGTCTTATGTAAAACGTGGAAAATAAATCTTGGCGATGCTCCACGTCCCGTCTGTGGGCTCTCAATTGCAGTGTTCCAGGTTAATATACATATAAACATGCACAATCTATACTCGAGCAGAAGGAACGTTGCTTGCATCTAAGATTCTTAAGTATCTATGAAGTGACTTAAAGCGCGCGTTAGCGTCACTACAACAAATGGTTTTATAAGTATGTAAAAAGATCACATGCTTAGATAGATTTCTAACTTACCAGTTGATGTAACGTTCCTTGACAAAGAGGTGCGCGAGGTAATCATATTAAGTATCTACCAGCCGATGTCCTCAGCGACGTAATCTTTGCGGGGTTGTGAACCTAGCGATCCCAGGGGGAATAGACGAAGGAAAACTTTTTCTATGTATTTTAGCGATATAATTAGATAAGGCCAGTTAGCGCGGACAAAACCACCGCTTAGCACAAACGTTACCACGTTGAACGTTTATCGACGCAAAAGGCACTACTTCAGTCAAATATTTGCGTCACGCTATCCTAAGAGAGAGCCAAAACTAAATTTTTTGTCAAATACTTGCACATATATATATATATATATATATATATATATATATATATGTACGTTTTTAGATAACGATTGCTTAACTTTTTTGTGAGGCTTGGGTTTTACTGAATTTTTGTAGCACTCGAAAAACGCAATTTTACAGCGCTGTACACGCCGTACAGCGCGCATGACAAAACAAAAAAAGAAAATTCTGTTTTTCCTGTAAGTTCCAAGTCGAAAAGACCCCTGCAAACTTTTCTAAGGTTTACGTTTCGTTACATTTTTACTACTCTGAAGGTGAAAGTCAGATGTTGAAACAAATTTAACCTAGGAGCAAATAGGGATTATGCTATTTACTCATTCAGCTGAGATCCGAATGTACTGAAATTTCAGGCGTTGGTGGGAGTCCCGAATAGTTTGTGTAGTTTTCAAATTATAAAATATATTTCGTGCGATTCTTTTTAATTGTTTGCTGCTGTAAAAGTGGTAGTGTGATCAGGGAGTCGTCGTCTTCGCCGTTTAAATTGAGTATAAATATACGCCGTATATAGAAAGCATATTCATCTCATTTTGACGACGATAAAGCTGTCTGAGTGATGGGACGAAGTAAGAGCACGAAGTCTCGAAGACCCTATTTGCCGGTGATATATCGTGTTAGCAAGGGATAACATCTATTTTGCATTTGAATGAAGTGAGAACTGGAACATCCGATGAAGGGAAAAGAAGCGTCGTCAAGCGTGAACTACCCACTGTTCCATCGTCTTGTGCTGCTTCAGCCACCTTTTGGACAGCCACTCGAATGCTCAGCTTTACACAACAAATGAGAGAGATCCCACCTGCACATAGTAGATTTTTCGTTAGCATTGTCAAAAGATACAGTATTTTAACAAGGAAAACGATGTTCTCTAACGTTACTAGCTGCCAGATTGCAGAGCCAACGACCATTGCCTAACATAGAACAGTTATGATGTTAATTGCACCTCATAAATAAAGAACTTTTTTTGCATGGAACTGGTCATTGGGTTAGAATAGCAAAAATTCTGAAAAAAAATTGCATTATCAAACTAGTTGGTGATGCAATGTTTGCATTTGGTGCGGTTAATGAAGCTTCGGTCACTTCTGCAGTTTGCAATGTTGTCGTTTTAATTAACATGATCGAAGATATCACTAGTATGTGGTGTTCCAAAGGAGCAATTTCATATGTTTGAAATTTTCAAAAAGTAACTTTTCAAAAAATTCTGTTGAATTGAATAGAAATTACCACAATTTTTATTTGAAAAGTAACCAAATGGCGGTAGGTTCCTGCCGAAAACAAGCCACACGTCATGCATAATGATTAAATAAACGGCTGAGGGTAAAATCATTACAAATTGTAGAGAAAAGATCATTTATGTGGGATAGTTATTGTAGATTGTTAATTGTTAAAAAAAATCGTCGTTCACTAAAAACGCTTGCCCATTTCATTTTGAAATTAGCCCACTCTGTGAGCGAATCAGGTAAAAAGACGTTTCTTTATGAAAAAATGTTTTTTCTCATGCGCCTTTATTACATAAAGAAAAGTATGACACAGTATGTATATGTAATGTGCAGTGTGTAAATAGTGTAGGTCTTTGAGATAGTTGACAGAGCTCAATTGGAGCTGGAAGCTTTCACAAAAGGTAGTTCAAACAAACTTTGAAATATTTCCATACAACTTCAACCACGTTAAGTGGACTCCGTGAGTCGGAAAATACGCTTTGCGGATGAGTGAGATTTGCCGGAGAGCTCAACAACGTATAGGAACCATTGTAGACAACGGGCGCTACAAAAGCGTCGAATAAAGAAAGATTCCAGTATTACTTGCTGCGAAAACCATAGTGTCCATAGATACATACAAATCGAGTATGCCAAGCCGATGGGCCACACACTGCGGTCAATATTACGCCTGTGTGGTATCGTATAAGAAAGGTGTGAGTTTAAGAAATACTTCGTGCAGTTTTCATTTTTCTCTAGTTTTTGAGGCCACGTTTGTGTATAAAAGATCAAAGACACTTTACGCCGGGCTTATAATATACGATTAATCTTTTTTATGTATTCTAGTGCCAAATGATTGCCTTACATTCAAGTCAACTGCAGACAAACAGTACATTCTTATATTAGTAGGAAAGGGAACAGCGCACACATTTTTTCTTGCTTTCCTTGCATCTTGCATTTAGCTGACAGTGAACTCGAACGACGTTCAATCGGTTCGATTTCATGCTTGCAGATTCGAATTCGTTTTCTAGCGACTATCCATACGCTCATGCATGCTAACAGGTAGTCATTCAATGCACATCAAAAACATTCGTTTTTCTTTCTTCTAAGTGCCTACAAGTGGTCTTTGGTCGCAACGTCAAAAAAATGACAGGGGCGAGTACCACGGAAGAGGCGAAGTCAGCACGGAGCTGTTTGCAGAGAAATAGAAAGCTATGCATGCAGCCATTGCTAGGACAACATTGGAATACGTTGACGACGTGCGATGTGCTAGGTATAAAATCGGGTCGCAATATATCACCACAGCACCGTCGGCAACCAGCTAGAGGGAAAAAGGGCGAACAATGGAAATCTGCCAACTCTATCACCCGTTCAAGCTGTCATCATCCACGATGGCGACAACCTTCGCTTCACGCCGGCGAAATCGACGAAGTGCGCCAGCTATTGAGCGGCCGGATAGCTGGCAACAGCGACTATCGGCTGCGTAAACTTCCCACAGGCGGAAAAACAGAGTTTGGCGGTCGCGCCAGACGTTCCGGCCTCTAGAAAGCCTGTCTAACTGGGCCCAAAAGCATCGAAGGAGCGGCGCCTTGTCAGTGACGGTGGTGACGGTAGTGACGTCGCCCGCGGAAACATCAGACGAAACGGTAACAGCCCGAAAGCAGAAAAAGACTGAGAGAACTGCTGGGCGAAGCATAACACGCTATGCAACCTGTCTCGGCCTGATGCGGAGCGCCATTCGTCCCCAGTGGTCCCAATTCTATCCCTAAAAGCGTTTTCAAATTCGATGAAATCAGCGGCGAGCCAACAACGGTAGAACAAGTACAAAACTTTGAACGAGAAATCAGAGGGGGAGGGCTGAAGGAGGCAGAAAATGCGAGAAAAATGTAGACAAGGTGGAGGTCTAAACTCGGCGAAGGAAACAATTGTTCAAAATGTCGAATTTGAAACAGACAAGTACGGCAGATGGGAAAATAAATAGTTGTCTGGCTTTAACGAAGTTGTGCAACGCTATTCGAAATAGAGTGACGTAACGGCCAGACGATGATAACGTTTCATGAAGATATTAGGCGCAAACAAGCAGTGAAGTGGTTAATGGGCAAACAAATTGTTATAATTTACACAATTTTTGCAAAGAGAAAACTACGCACTTTGCAGATGTAAGATTTGCAGTTCTCAGCATAGCAAGCTGGTGAATCAATATCGACCGCAAATTAGCATAATGTGATCGCCGTGATCAGAAGTGTGACTATTTTTATACCTAATATTGTAGTGCTAGGATTAGTTACCGTATGCAAAGGCGATAGTGTTTCTGTACTGGAGAGTGTAGTGGTTGTGCCGGGCGCATCGGAAATGTTTTTGTCGCTTTACCTATTAAAAAAGCGCTTGTTGTAATTGGACGTGTATTTCTTTTTGTACTTAATGTTGTAGTTCTTAGGATGACTTCCACGTTCAATGGTGTAAACGTTTCTGTGCTGAGCATTGTAATGGTTGCGGTATTCGCTATAAAAGGTATCTTTTTGCTTTATTTGACAGTGCAACGGTTATTGTTATTTATTATTGTTCAAATCGAAAATGTAAATATTGCTGTACTTAATGTTGCACCGCTTGGAGTTATTACCGCACTCAACAGTACTGATATCTTTGTACTGGGTGGCGTAGTTGTTTGCTGGCATTGCTTCTTTGGTTGATGTGCCTAGTGTCACTGCTATCACTGTCGATGATGGTATCATACTTGCAATTTTGGTGCAGTGCTTGCATTTGGTGTGGCTAATGGAGCTCGGGTCACTTTCGCAGCAGTGTGTTGTTACTGCAGTTAGCATGATTGAAGGTATTCGTGCTTTCATAGTTAATGATGCAGTATTTGTAGGAATTATGCCTAACTGCAATGCGATTTCTGCAGGAGATTATGCAGCATTTAGTCTAAATATTGGTGTCTTGGCGTGATCATAGTTGAGAATATCTTTCCGTTGTTGAGGGAAAGGCGCTTAGTGTTAATGTACTCAAGGCACTCTATCGATAGCCGCAGTTGACAGCATACAGCTTGCGATGGTAGGAATCACCAATGGACCTCTAATCTCTAATCTGAACCGGGGCAACACCTGCCAACACGAACGTGTCAACGACAATTGCATGAATTACAGCAAGCGCCTTCTCCTGAACTTTTCATGCTGCATAGTTTAGAAGAGACAATCATTTATAGATAATGTTAAAAAAGAATTGCAAAAAATAAGAAATATGGAATATCAACAAAAATTGTTATTACACCCGCAATAATTGAGGAAATGTAATACTATCTATACCACAATTTTTTGATACCGCAAATTTATACAGTCCAATAATTTTCATTAGGGCCTGATTACAAACATGTGTAATTAGTGATAAAAGTTTATCGGGAGTATGCTGAAAGTTATGGAGCTATGTCCGCCGTCCCGATTGTGAATTACTCGATAAGGGTGTCTCCATTGAAGCAGAATGAAACTATATGCTACGTTTTGTTTATTGTAACGTGTACATCTCCTGCGCGGAACGCTTATTAACGAAACTCAGTATACTTCTTGATTAGACGCAAAATAAATTTTTACGTCGTGTCGGGTAAAAAAGCGAAACTAACTCGGCCCAATGAAATTGTGCATAGCAACATCGAAGGCGTTCCAGCTGACAATGTAATCCGCGTGCTTATCACGTTAAGAAAGAGACCAGGTAGATCAGTCACGTTCTTCGACATTGCTCAGGCAACCACAAAAGAGTATATTAAATAGACAAAAAGAAATCGCCACAAAAACCGGTGGACATAACTTCTTGCACGTGTTCGACAAAAACGTGACATAATTGAGTATCTGTAATACAAATAAACATATGATGCGATTTAAACCCAATATTATACTCGCTACTAAGAAAAACACCCGTTTGAATTGAGACAGATTACAACATTTACCAAACGTATAGCTCCTTGGAAGTAATTGCATTATCATACAAACGATTATGTTTACATTGGGCTTGCATTAGTCGGCGGCTCCATTAACAGATATTGGAGTTCGAACGAATTTATTCAGATTTGAATTATACAACCGCAAATCAAAGAAGTTAAAATATTTCCATCTGTTATAGTCTTTAAGGTGATATAGCAAATACAGTCCGAAGCACTATCCTGTAGCTCAAGTTTGCTCATACCCGAAATATACACAAAATAAACAAGGCCTTTACGCTCTACATACATCTGAAACAATTACATCGTCAATGCTGAAAACCCAAAAGAAAGAACACAACCTTCATTAGTTGACCAATAATAACCCCCATGTTTAGCCGTTGTACTCGCATAAACGCTCAGTCATGTCAAACCACCAGCTCCAGTTGCAACAGAATATAAAATAATAAGTGTTTTTTAACTACACTAACTTGCCACTTTTTAAAACGCTCCAGTATATTTTTTTCACGCTCCACCCTTCAAACCACTTTTCTCTTTTTTTACTCTTTTTCTCACTCCCTTTTTGCTTTTTTTTCACCTCCGAATAAAATTACCTAGTTTAAAAAATAGTGCAGAAGAATTCACCTAATGGACTTGTTATTGTTGTAGCTAGTTGACATATCACACATCGAGAACGTTGTATTGGTGTTGGGCAGGCGCACTGCAGTGGGCAGGTGATCAACGTACATGAGATAGACGGAACGCATGCGACCTGTAGACGTGTTATAGATTATTTTAAGTCCGAGGGTGAACTTAAGGACCCAGAGTATTTGTCAAATGTTCTGTCGATGCCGAAGCTGTAAAAAGAATTGTACAGAGACTACGATTGAGAGCCTTTGCCGTGCATTCTTCCGCAGCAATATGCCAGAGACGAACCTTTTTTCTAAAGAAAATGTCTTAATATGTTGTGTTATACAATCACAGTTTGATAGTATCTGGCCGCGTGCACGTGGCGTTCGTTCTGTTCGTTGATTGACCAGTTTTCGACACAAGAATTTGTTCCAGCTTACACGACACACCAATTATGATACCATCGGCTTTTTTAGCTTGGGAATTTGGAAAAGGTTTGATGCCCGTAGATCACTGGCGGCCGACTGTGACTAGTGTGAGACTCGAAAACCTAGTAAGTTCTACTTCCTACTCACTTAATCAGCGCCGTAGCTACATTACTATTACTTTAAAGGCATGAGAGAGGAACCTTTGTGTCTCCTAGCATTTACGTGTTCCATAGCTACACTCAGTTACGTGCGATTGTAACCAGCCACGTCCGGGCAGGAGATATGCCTCTTTACTTCTATACTTTTACTCCTTTACTCCCATATTTTTAAAATGGCTTAACAGAAAATCTACTCATATAAATCGTCAGTCACCCAAGCAGCTGTAGATTTATCTTCGGCGTTTGAAGCACACATAAGCTCTAAGCGGTATACTAAGACACACTGCTAGCACTGATTTGAAATGATCGAAGTTGTACTGAAGAAATTCAATTATCGAGTCGTGTTTTTGGTTGTTGCCTTTTGTAAACGCACAATGTCAAAAAATTTCGCCTTTTGGGGCTACGCGTCAATATACACCTAGCGGCTTCACTAGGTTGCTCTTTAGTCCTCTCAATAACCTAACACAACGTATGACCTAACATATAGTGCTGTCATAAAAAGTAGGCATCCACATTTCGTTTGACTTGTTTTTCTACTCAAATACTTACACACATATGATGTTAAAGTACAATACGCACAATTGCACGAAGGAATAAATACGATGGAAGATAAATGAGACTTACACCATAAACGACTGAATATGGGCATCTCCAAAATACAAAAGAAAACACGTCTCAAATATTAGGTTCGACAGAATTATTTGCCTATGTAATGACGAATAAAAATCCGAATATAAATTATAGCAATGACGGCAGCACAATAATGGGAAGCTGTTGAAACTCTGTTAAGAATTCTGATTGATCACTTCGATGATATACCGAATGGTTTGGGAAGTGTCTCCCCGTTTCAAGTTTTTGAGGCATTGTTATTGTTGCTCCTGTGATCCCTAAGCACAAATATAAACATAAACCACTAATTCGGCCAAATTAGCTAATTGGATAAATTCATAATTAGCTAAATTATATAATTTGACCAAATTGCTCTAGACCGTCGTTGGAATTTGTTTATGTCGAAGTTCTGTAAAACTTCTGTATAGAAAATAACTTCTGTATAAGAAACGCATACGTAAAAGGGTGTTGAAAACAAAGGGTTTTTATTAAAAATCAAATTAAATAATTTCCGTAAATTTATGCAACCAGATGTGTCTAAGCTAGCACAACAACTGCATGACACTGTGTGACTTCCATAGCATTATGGTACGCCATATTTTCCATTGAAATCGATCAGTAAATAAGACTTATTATTGTGTTTGCCCAGTGAGCCGTTTTCGTCTGTAACAAATAGATTGACAATATTCGATATTTTTTCATCCGTATGAGCAACGTTTTCAAAATATTTCATGCGAACAGGGGTGCCTGATATGCGTCTCTGATTGAATATCGTTAACTTCGTTCGAAATCATCAACTAACTAAAAAAAAAGATACACTAAAAGGCTCTAATTTGATAAAGAAGTGGCTAGTTTGCAAAATATTTGACTACAAAGGCCAAACAAACCGGAGGACATTTCTGTGACAGTTGCAGTCTCTAATTTTCAAAACCCTTGTTTTAGACATATTGTGTTTGCCACGGTGGGGGTTTTAGTGTGAGTATATTTAAAATAGATAGGAAGCTAACGATGAGTACGATGTTGAGACGTAATCGCACTGTGTATTAGGGCTACTCTTGCAACGAAATCTAGAAACTGACTGAATCAGTGACTTGCTCTAGTAGCAGACTGGTCAACCCACTAACTCAGCGTTTAGCGGTACATATATAAGCCTTCCGCTCACTGTCTTCTAAAGGGTAAATCTTGGATCTTATAGAATATTAATACGTTTTTTGTAATGTGTGTTTATTTTTTAAATTATCGTAGGTTGAATTCAATAACTCCTTGTAACTAAGTTAGACTATGAAAGCAGATAGAGAAAAATAAACAGTCGAACTTATGGGTTCGGGTGCCGGTAAATAGTTTAAGCTAGAACGAAAAAACTAAAAGCAATAATATCTGCAACCAATTAGAAAGAACAGTTGACGATCATAGCCGGGGATTTCAATGCTAGGTTGGATCAGCCTACCGGACCGTTGTTTCCGTTGATACCCTAACTCTAGCATTATGGATGACTAACCATAGTGCATTACTGCTCTTTGAGGCTGTAAATCTCAATAGAAAGCTTGGTAACTAATGCAGTCGCTATGGGCGTTCCACAGACGTTGATGGACTTCTTAGGGAAGCACCAGCAGCTCACTAGGGGTGCCAAGTTGATTCCGCAAGTTTCACTTGATTTCGACGCCTCAACTTATTTTCTAGCGGCTATACCTAGAATGGCAAGCATCTGCTCAGGTAGTCCACGAAAAGTTCAATCACAAAAAACGCCTAGCTTTTTCACATATACTTGAATGTAGACGTATTTTAACATTAAGAAAAACCAATATTGGTCTATTGTATCATTCAAACACTTCAGCATGACAAACCGTCATAGCAAACTACAAACATAAATTGTAATATTTTCCAGATCTAACCGGAATTCCTATGGGCATAAAGAATAATATGAACAGAGAGCGGAAACAATAAGAGGCCCAACTTAGTTAGTCTATTGAAGCGTGAGATTTCAAAGGAATACAGATGAAAGAAGTACGTGTACACTTAACCTAACCCCGTTGGTTCGTGCTATGTTATCGTTGAAGTGCTCCAAATTTAGGACGACTGGCCATTGGCCACTTAAATAGAAAGTAGAGCCTTACATGTCTGCATCAAACGAGTTAATAAAATCAAAACATTTAAGGAATACCTGTCATTAGAATGAAACGTTTCTACTTCTAAAAAATATAATGGTTTATTCCCACAAGCTGTAACACTTAAATGGATCGAGGATCTCGTATGACAAATGATAGGTTTATTTTTTGCTGTCGTATTAATGCAGTACTTTACTTTGGTATCTCGCGCTTTTGGGGAAAACGGTGGAATATGTGTTAATGAGACATCTTCGAACCCTATCGTTCAATAAATCGTTTTTATCATCACGGCGTTTCTTTAACATTTTTTATTCTTTTTGAACTGCATAGGTTACGAAAATATACTCGTCTCTTAGTTTCAGAATATTTTACACCATCTAGGCTGGTGCGGTCGGCATTTTGCTAAGACATGTATGGACAAAAACGAAATATGGAAAATAACGGATCAGAGACCCGTGTTATTATAGTTATTATTATTATTATGAATACTACTGATCATACAGACTCGAGTCTTCATTTGCTGCTTCACCGATCTGAAAACGATGACACGAAATCTCGGCACCACATTCTGCCAGGAGCGCACTTTACAATGTGAGCTCGTTCCACAAGCATCAGATAACCAAATAATAAGTTAAACTCTGGGTAATAGCAAGTGTACCTTTTATTTCTCGTCCAAAAACTTCCGTTTCAAGGTCCTAAAAATCTGCCTGTAAACGTGTGGCAACAAGCCTAACGTGTATGCAGCTCCCTGCTATAATATTGACTATAGCGTGTATTTTGTGAGTCCTTCCGTAAGCATATACTGCTGCGAAGCCCTGCGAATGATCCCGTGAACCTCAATGCTCCCTAGCATAAGGGAAAGTGATTTACCTTTCCATAGACCCTCACTCGACTGTAAATACCGACTGGAAAAATTCCGATTCCTACGACAAGCTTTGTGCTTCTAGCATTGACTGGCCGTGTAACGTTTCTCCCCCTATCTTAATTTTCAATTGTTTTAGTTTTTTTTTGCGACGAAGAAACTTTTATGAGCACCCAGCCCCACCATAGGGTATACGTCAGGTAGTGCGGGACTTCCCTTTAAGGCGGACTTACCCACTAGAACTTACGCCGTCTGATGTACATGACACTGGAGGAACCGTTTTTCCAATATTACTTCAGTCAGTGAATGTGTTTTGAGTGCGGTAGATCAGCCGGCTTTACCGTTTTTCCCGCCCTCAGTAGAGAACTCCTTTGTTGTACCCAGGCTCTGCATTCGAAAAGCATGTGCTCGGCGCAATCCTTGTTTCTGCTATTACAGTGTTTACGAATTTCTGTAATTTTCTTGCCAAATCAGTATAGGTGTGTGCCAAAGTCCCCATGTCCCGTGATAATCTGTACTAATTCATATGTAATATCCCCTCCCTCTCTTTCTCGCCATAACCTGATATCCGTTAATAATTCTCTTACATAGTCTCCCATTCTGTCTCTCACGGTCTGAGCCCATTCCATTCCCCAACTCTATTTGCCAGTCACTAATCGTGCCTTCCCAGCTGTCTTGCCGCGAGATTTCGGAATGCCTCTATCTCTTCCTTCTTCACTGAACCTTGATACGCTAGGGAACGGTTCCCTGCAAGGACCATTGCCGCTTCCGTTGCAACCGTCCTGTACGCTTTGGCGCATCGAAGACCTGTCGTTTTCCTTGCTGAGTTCATCCTGTTCCGCCCTCTTTTGGTTTCTACAGCTCTTTCGAACCAAACGGACGCGGCGAAGGTAGCTATTGAGTTCGTGACCGCGGCGAACAGTCGCTTCGTCAATCTTGATGGGCAATTGGTGCCAATCTTTGCGCTGCCTTGGTTGCTTTAGTCGGTGCAACATATAAATGTGCCTGGCCCCTCAGCCCGGAGTATACATGATACCCCGGATATCTGGCCGTATCCTTTAGGGCAATCCTCTTCCTGATACACGATCCTGACATTCTTAACCTTCTTGCGACCGGTCAAAAGTATTGTCTCGCTCTTGTGTAAGGTTACTTCCAGATCGTTCCCGAGCATTCAACTGCGGACCCGATCTAGTGTCTCATTAGCGCTGCTCTTCAGTAAAAGGTTTGCCTTGCACAGGACTGCTAGATCGTCCGCGTACGCGAGCAGAGTGACTTCTCTATGATGCACCCCGATATTAAGTAGGCCGTTGTAGACGATGTTCCATAACAGTGGCCTTAGGATTGAATTTTGTGGGATGCCACTTGTACCTTGTGGCCATTGTGTTGGACACTCCTATCAAATATAGATCGCAAATACGCAAATATGAATCGACAATCCGCACGATGTACCCAGTCTTAATTTTCAATTGCTGTTTTTCTTCCTTGTCTAAAGGACTCCGAAATGATAAGACCACCAGCCTATTTTAACCATAGAGTGTGTGCAACTAATCCCTTGACACGTCCAGGTGCACCTCCGACCCCGGTTCGCCAAGACACTTTAGCTACTATATATTATGCATCTAGCTGAGTAATAAAAGTGTGAGCCTCGCCTGCCTTCATCGGCCAAAACAAAACCACGCTGCAGGGTAGGCATTGTTGCCATGACAGTTGCGCCTTTAATAACCAAATCATTCTAGATTATTACTATTGGCTCTCCAGCTAGACAGCTCTTGGGTGAACGGTGTGTCTAAATGTGAGCGGTGGGGTAGTGGCCAAACTTGTACGCTACGTTAACCCGAACCCGGGTTTCTCATGCGACTCGTCCAGGTGCATTGACACTTGCCGTGCCCTCAAGCTCGTATCTCCAACATTTCAGGCAGAGCGGGATACTTCGACTCCCTGCCATTATACCTAATAGTCCAAGCGAATAGAAAGACGTCACAATTTACGAACGACTCCGGTGACCGACTCAACTGCTGTTCGATACACAGTGTCGACATAACTAAAACGAGGAAACTTGAAATACTGTAAGGCTGATACGCCACCAGCTGGAGCTTCTTGTTTAGGTGACACTCCCCGGATTTACTGTGTGTGCGGTAGGCACCGAGCAAGCGGCAGAGAAAGATATGTAGAGAGAATTAATGAATATTCATCAGGTGGTGGGGTGGTGCTTGGCGCTGACGGTACGATGAGGTCTTGCGCTATAGAGGACGGAGATTGTGTTCGACCCACTCACGATGGCCGTCTCCTGAGCTGTATAATAACTACTGGCTGGTGATGGATTTTTTTGGCTTGGATAACTTGAGTCGTGTAGAGACAACGAGATTGCGGATTCAGCAAAAGGGTATGCAAGAACAATCAACATGCAAACATTCTAAAGGCGAATCCAAATACCATAGTTGCTTCGTGGCGAACGATTGGTGGAGCATATGTGTTTTCAATAACACAATTGTAGCTCGAGTTTTCGTCTAAGAAACTTTTATTTTTAGTTAGGAACGAAGCACACCATTTAGTTTTGAAGCATTTTTGTATTTATTATTTGTATTCTTAATGCATAAAAGCGGTGCTTTGTCTTTGTTTTTAAAATTCAGTAGAGTTTCAGATTTCTTCGAAGTCTCGAGATTACTCCTTATTTGCTAAAATATATATTCTAAGTTGAGAGTATAATTTAGAGTTTCGATACATTTTCAAACATCAATTAGGTCACAGGAAGTTCAAGTCTGTTAAACATATTATGCTCAAAAGAGAACGCAATTCAGATTTCAGAGGAACAACTGATGTCGACCATAATTTAAAATATTTCGAAGCCATTTTTTAAATAGCATAGAAGCAAGTACAGTATATTTTGGGTTTGTTCTAGCATGACCCATACAAAATTATGACTATGTGTGACAAGTTTCATTGAATATTATGTGCTATTTCAGCTTTAAGTGAGTAATAAGATTTTTTTTATTTTTGATTAATATTGTGGTTTTATACTTATATTTTATATAATCTTATCATTAATTTATTATTATTATTTTTATATAAAATAATATTTAACTTTTTTGCTATTGGTCTCAACATGGCTGACAACTAACTTAGAAGTTGTCTTTTTCGGACGCCTATTTTAATCTCGATGGAGATGTGAATAGACAAAATCTGTGTAAGAAGCACGCCTTACGTAATTAACAAAACGTTGTTATATCCATCATGCATAGTAACTTTATGCGGTCTTTAGTCATAATTCCTGGATCGAACTTTTTAATGACGAATTTTTTTAATGACGAATTAACGAAATAATGAATTCTAAATGTTATCGCCAAGTTATAATCGAATTTCCTTCACTGCAACCGGACAGCATGAACGCAAGTTGTAGCTGGTTCCAACAAGACATTGCCTGATGTCGCACATCAGGTAAAAAAGTAAACGTTTGAAGGAAAAATTCCCTGGGTGCATTCATATTTCAGTGCATCATTAATAAATGTACGAAAATTTAAATACCCGCAAAAAAACTAGAAATTTTTTTGCTAATTACAAAACAACTGCATGGTTCTCAACGAACCTGTTTACACGCATTGTCAGGAATAATCATAATCGACACGACTTATATGATAAAATGGTCTTTTAACCATATTAGCTTTCTAATAGACATAATTAAAAGAGTCTCGCGGATGAATTGAGGGATGAACAAGTCCAATCATATTTTTCGTAATTATATACTTACTGATTCATCATAGAGCTTTCATTCATACAAAGCTTCTGCCCTTTTTTGCTTTATCATCCTTTAACTCCTTTTAAATATCTTCATTATAGCCATGTCGTATAATATCTTTCCCGAATTTGCGCATTTTTATTTTGTATTTTAAGTTTGCTCATTTCACTGACATTTCCAGTAAATGTTTTCACGTTGTTTCATTAAAAAAAACTGCTATAATGTTGCTTTCCAGCATATATTGTCCTAATATAAGTTTTGTTGACTTAACCTGGGTTTGAACTGGATGTGAGCTCTATTTAATGCAAAAAATGGCCCCAAGGGGCCCTCATACATCGATAATTATGCTATGAAGTTAAGGATAAATCATTTTGGAATGAGTAAGACCCAAACTAATTCGTTGACTCTTTGCATGATAAATATTGAAAGACTACAGTCGAGATCATCCAAGGACGGCGCTCTTAGTAAAGCATAATTTTCACCGTCATAACAATCATATCGATATGATACTATTATTTGAGTTTGGTCTTTCCGTATTGTCTTTGACGAGACTTTATTATTACTCCCTTCAAGCGCGAGCTTATTTGTAACTAAATTTTATAATTCCACTTCAATATCCTATCACCCTTTAGATAAAGGTTTGCTGTGGGTCGCACTTTCCAGTGTCACCTATTACGAGGCAATTGGCTGATTTGTGCCCTACTGCAGGCGACCACTAACTCGATTTGTTAGGCATGTCCCCTGACTGACCACTGGGGTAGCGAACCTCGGTTCGGTGTCAGTCTAACAATTGCTAACATTTGAATTTTCGCGCCGGATCGCATTGGATTGACACCAAGATATACTTGTCAGATAAACGTACCGAAATTCTGAATTTTTACGTGAGAATCGATCAAGTACATTCGTATTTTGGCAAGCGCTGCTTTACTTCATACAGTTTCGCTTTAGCGCGGAAATCAAATGGTTGGCCGCGTCCCAGGGCAATTACACAGGCAACACACTCCTTGTACACTACATCGGTAACTAACTACAAATACTGGGGAGTTTCGCCTTCAGGCTGAATTTTACACCCAATACTGTAGCCGTCAGAAACAGGCTCACCGGCCTCGTAACCAGGCGCTGCGGCAGTCTAAGGACAGCAGATAACCCAGTTAGGTTTAACTTGCGCGGGGAAAGTTAATTTAGGAGTCGTTAGGCTGCGACGAATCCCATCAATGACGTGCAAGGACAAGGAAGCGTTGAATCTTGCGGTTGTTTAGTCCCTACTACCGGACGGTGCATATCTGTCGAATTTTGTCCAGCCTATCCAGTCGAACTGTCAAACTTGATGAGCATGTAAGATGTGCCCGTTTTATTTAGACAAGAGTCACATAACAGTAAGAAATGCGGCGTATATCGTTTATAACCTTATAAAATCTGTGTAACAATTTTGAGGAAAATGCACTGCAGTATTTGTGTACAACGCCGGATTATTAATGGCGCAACGGTAACAGATACAGATAAAACGTATCTAAAAATATTTTCTAAAGCTGACTATCAGCCAACATTTAACGTCCACGGTAGCAGTTTTTGCATTACTTCGTAAGACTCACCCCATAAATGTAAATGTCCACCGGCGGGGTCATGCTTATTTCACATACCTGAGCGTCGAAGAAAACAAATCTGGAAGGCAGCGTAAGAAACAATTAATTTTCTGTCAGGCCTTACTGGTATTTTGTGATCACAATCTAAAATGGTATTTCTCTAGCTTAGTATTGTACCATTTTTTAACATTAAAGATTGTAACGATTTTTTACAAACTACCACATATATTTTTCTTTACAAAGTTGGTGTTAAATAGAATTGACCCGGCAGATTTCAGCCCTATTATTACCACTAAGAGGCGAGCATCAAGAAACGTTTAAATCATGCAGTGTGAATGGAAAACTACGTCATATGTGGAGCTCTGAGCTAATTTGACATTTATATTACTAAGTCGATGTTTAGATTACGAATTCATTTGCACATGAACTGTATCATTGTACATTAATTCGAGCAAACTTTGCGAACTTCTCTCCAATTCGAATATAGCCCTTCACAGACGACCCGGAATCCTAAGAAATCGTCATCTGGTATACTATAGACGCTATACAGTTAAACGAGCCAAAATGTGAATATAAATGCAGAGAAAATAAGACAAAACAGCAGATTATCAGCATTATGTAAGTAGGTATCTTCGATTTACGAAAAACGACCATGGCCAAGATCGGGCGCTTCTCTTTGTATCTATCCTACTAAACATTTCACGTTCAGCTATCGGTATTGTAAAATAATGCTACCATCTGGAGGGTATGTTCTACGTTCAGTCAGGTATTAATGCCAATTACGTCTCCATAGACGTTACACTTGCCTCGCAAGGAAGGCCAGATGAAACTTGCTTTGTTCACTATGGGAAGCAGAGAAAAGATGTAAAGAAAAGGTTGAACAAGACGAGTTTCCGGTACGAGTGCGGGCACAAAGGAGAATAGAACACTATAGATGCGGAAGTTACGTCCGGTCACGTCAGATACGAATCTCGTATTTGATGTCCCCTCCCTTTTTTAAGTGGTTCGCCAACTGTGATAAGCCGCTCAATCGAAGACGAGGCACGCGGTGATATAAGTCGCTTGCTGCGCTGGATCACGGCCCTGAAAGGCGACTAGCTGCAAGAGATGCGCCAGGCTTTTTAATATCGAGCTTAATAATTACGTGGATTATTTATTGCAGAACATTTGTCATTGTTTTAAGCAAATGTTGTTAATTTTGTTTATGTTTTTCTTACATAATTGTCGAACTTGTAAAAATGTTGGAAGTATCTTGGAAGATTGCGATTTAATACTTGACATGGATTGACTAGGAGTAACGACCCAGTCAATTTTTTCTAGTCGACTGGTGCACAATAGAACCAAATAAAATGCCGATATTGTGACGAAATCAAGATACATCTCACTGTCACATCGACAATCTGTTTCTCAATCATTCTAATGTGACTATAATTTTTGGTTTTAGCTTATGTCATAAGCAAGCTATTTATTCATAAATACATATATATATATATATATATATATATAT
>MNPL01001031.1:0-11299 GCA_002081605.1 Tropilaelaps mercedesae | reverse complement strand
ATATATATATATATATATATAAGAGTACTATATACAGCTTTTTAGCTAATGCCTATTGCTATTGCTACGTATATCTCCCTAGTTTTGAAAAAAGCCCCTTGGGGAAGAATACAACCGGCCGTTCCAATAAATTCAATATTAGAAGATACAGTATGAAAGTATGATACAGTATGGCAGCAAGAACTAGTACTCCTTCTTTCTTATATATATATATATATATATATATATTGACGCACGAAAAACCGGCGTTTTTTTTGCAATTCGATTTGGGCCTTTAGTGCTTTTCGATATTCTTACGGGTACGTATAAAATGTTTTGCGTGGAATTTTATTATTCGGACTAATTTCAAGTGAGATGATTTCGCTTTAATGTAGGTAAAGACGAGAGACTAAGTAATGATGCGGTGTTACCGTGGCACCTCGTCAGGTTGCGACAATGGAGATTAATAATATCGCTGCATACCTCCATTTCAAAGTTTACTTGTTATTATAAAACAGTCCAGAATTGTTGAATAGCTTCTCTCTCTCTCTCTCTCTCTCTATATATATATATATATATATATATATATTACTTTTTCGGGCATCCTGCATCAAGCCAATCCTTATTTCCGTAATCAGCGTACTAAAATACGCTACTACAGCTAGTTGACCAATTAATATTGGTCGGACTGTATTGTTTTTAATAATTTGGATATACTCATAGATTTTAGCAAATGTTGACTATGATTAATACATACAATAGGTAGACGACATGCCGTGACCTAACAAACAAGAAAAAATAAATGTATATCGGTGAACTTGCTCGCGGCGAGATAGTATTAAGCCACTTGGAATTACTTTTAATCGACATATTTTCTGATGGTATAGTTGGATATATAGCACAGTGGTAGCATGGCTTGTCATCGAACCGATCAACGCAAAAAATGTGCGTACAAAAAAGCTGCATAAGTGTTTTGTGACAATCCGCCTCCACTTCTTCTAAAAACCGCCTAAACCCCTAACGTCTCTCATTCATGCCACGTTATAAAATTATCATTCACTTCTTTTAGGAGCACCTTGTCAAGGTATTGTCTCTGTGAAAGGCAGGTTTAATCGTATTCTTCAACTGGGGACCCGCTACCGATTACGAACTGCCAAACGATTGTATACGAAAAGAAGACGTGTATACGTTGTCCTTTGCAATCTACGTGCAACCACTTTATCCCTCGATCAGCGTATGGGTAAACCTCAAGCTAATCGAAGATACCAAAGTGGCTCAAAGGCAATCTCATTTCTGCTTATTAGTCCCACCGACCTTTAAATCAAGATAAAGACTTTGAGGGAAGAAGCATGATTGTGGAGATAATCGCGAATATAATGGGCAAAGTTAGACCCAATGCTACCTTCAGATCGTGTATGGTTAGGCTTGCTATTGTATACTAAAATAAGGCAAATGTCTTTTTTGTAGGTAGTCTTACTCGCCATGCCCTTGAACTTTAAGAAGGAACGTTCGCAACTGGGTAGGAAAACTGATGGATTTACTGCAAAAGCAGACATTTGATCCCAGACAAAGTGATTGTGCGCAGAACTCCCTATGAACTCCTCGACGATTGAGAAGATGTGGCAGACTTTTGAAATATTTGGAGACGTTCAGTTTATAAGAGTTGTGCCAGGAACTCGAAAATATATTTGTGTCCCTTTTGAGCAAAAGATCCCCGCGACATGTATTGTGTCTGGCCTTGCTCATTGAGATGGTCGGTCTTATTTTCACTACCCATGGAGCAGAGATGTACAACCTAACCATGTTATCTAAAGAAATATCTTTAGACTTGACCGTCAGCTAACATTTTACGCCCACGGTACTGCTTCTTGCATTAATTCATAAGAAATCTAAATAGGTCACACGCGCTCACCGAAGTTCACTTAATAGGTGTACAAAAGACTTGTTGCCATTGCTGTGGCCAGTCTTTCTTGCCACTTCATTGGTTTGAAAATTTTACTAAAGATAGCTTTATTTATACTTACACTATGGTCTCCATCGAAACAGAACATTTATTTGTTTATTTATTTCAACCAGTAGAATATCTGACTGAAAGCACAAGTGCGAAAATATCGAAAATATGGTATCCACAATATAAATGTACCTACTCGTATACGAAATGTCTGTCATTGGTCAATGCATTTGCTATCTTTAAGAGGCAGCATCTGTGTCGCCCTTTCGAGCTGCTGATTGCTTTTGGTACGAAGAGTGCCGCTACGACACTCCAATTGGGCAAATGAAATTGTCAACAAGAAATAAAAACCTTGTCGGACGAGTATCATGCAGAGCAAATTATGATTTCTATTCCTCGTCGTCCACTCATCCGTTACCCACATGCAAACATTGGATATTGTCGTGAAACATTGAATATTAGCATGTTGCTGTCGGTATGTGTATCTCCGCATTGGAGATAACTGCAATGCACAACCGCCACAAAGACCCATGAAAAATTCTGCACAAAATGGTCTGTCACCGACAAACATGGCTACAATTTCTGAGCCTAGACATTGCTTTCTATTGTTTTTAGGCTATTGTGAACAATTTTCTCTGAATGCGTAGTGACATCTATGTTTAGTTTACGAGCTCTTATAATGAGTTGCCACCAGCGTTGCTCGATGCGATCTCCCATTCGTACCACTTCGGACGCGAGCCATTCCACCGGACCGGCCATTATTGATGCTGGCCACGCGAAAATCGCCGTGTACTGACCTACGCTAACAAAAGACAGCTTAGCGAGACTGTTAGAGTACTCCCGCCATGCAGCATCCTTCATCACCTTCATGGAGATAACGACAAGAATAAAATATCCGAGGTACGATTAGTGCACGGCGCTAATGTAGTATTGCTTTCCACTATTTTTCTTTTACGGGGTATCAGGAATATTCTGAATACACCGGCTGCCATATAGTTTTTGATGAAGGTGCCGTTTGACGTTCGATTACGATCCCATTAAATGTCTGCTAAAGGATTTTTCTGACCCTCAATAAATGGCGAGCCTGTGACGCCTTTTAGTTTTTGTTCGTAATTCCTCGTCTAGCGTCCTATTCTTTAGGAATACTTCAATAGGATGTGAGTCAGCAAAAATTGTTAACGGTCACACTTGATGATGTTACCTCTGAGTCTGCACAGTTTCCGTAGGCAAAGGACGCTTCGGCGAATTCCCCGATGTTGTGCTCGAGTACATCCCAGATCGGACGAAGCGTCGGGGCCATGAACTTCACGTTCGCCAGGTAGCGATTAAGGTTAGCGCTGATCATGTGCATGACGCAGTATTTCTCTGGGCCCTTCGTATCGGAAAACGTTAAGAAAACCGCGCGAAAGCCGAGAAGCAACGAAACGGCTCGAATGAGCGTTTTAATCGACGGCCGACGTCGCCACGCTTCGGTACATGCGTATATGGTGAAACGATATGTGCGCTTGGAGAGATCCTGCGAGGTGGCCGCCATGTGATTGCTGTCCGTCTTTGTTCAGATTAGTTTCGCATTTTAGTGAAAATCAGTAAATAATTTTCAAAGGGACGGTTAATCAAGATTACAACGCAAAACTAGTAGATAGAAGACAAACCTCGTGTTTTTATAGGTACATGTATAAGTAGTAGAGTTGGAAATATTTTTGAATATCGGTTATTTTAAAACTTCATGGAAAATGTTCTCAGGTTTTATCCGAGCCAAGTTTCATGGTTTTAAGTTCCTTGCCTAAAGCACCATGCAGCCCTGTGTTATCCAACTTTTTACCCACGGTGGTTTCCAGTTGATTTCCAGACATAAGGGGAGCAACTAGTCTATTAATCTAATATTTTAAGTCTACCAGGTCATTAATATTACTACAAAAAAAGGCGTACCTATGTAGTGCTAACACACTGGTCTATATGCTGATGAATAAACAAAAGCGTTTTTCTAATGTTCTGTACTATATTTGAATTCTCCCAAAAAGCGTGCGATAGCTCTTTACTCCATGTCCGTATTTACATTTTAGCCTGGCGGATTACAGCAAGCTTATACCCAGCCATCGACCGACGCATTCTTAGCTTCGCTTTTGCGCCATTTTTTCCCGCGCAAATAGTCACGTGAACTTGGTCCATTCAGAGTGCTCGACATCGAAATCTTAGCCAATTCCGCCAATCACAGAAGATGCGTACGGTCTCGGGGGCGGAGTTTTCTATTGGTTTTGGTCGTACGGGCGGTTTGGCGTTTCGTAGCCGCTAGATTAGCGGAGAGCCGATTCAAACTGTTTTTGAACAAGCGTCACTTCTAACGGTTTCTCACATTCTGCTTTCTACCCCTCCAACCAGTTAATGCAGAGCGACCAATCCACCGTAAGGAATTTCAGTCTAGGCGTCCATCGGCAGGCGATAGTAAAGTTCTTATTATAACGTCGATAATTCTAAAGCATCCGTCGAAATGATTCTTAATATTTTTAGACTCAAATGTAACCCAAAGAAAGATTGTGTGTCGTTGCAGTAAATCGACGCCTGAAACTGTACCGGGTCTATTTAACTATTAAATCTAGTTAATTAATAATTACATTTTCAAAAAACACACTCTAAAAAGACGTCTGCGTTTCTATCTTGGTGGCCTTTGTCTTGCAAAATTATTTGCGTTCATATCGGTAATTGTCAAATTACCCAACATTTTCAACTGCCGCATTTCAACTGGCAAAAGCGACCAGCGCAAGCGTACTTCGGTATTTAACAGTAGAAGTAAAGTTGTGTATGGTGATTTGCGCTCTGATCGGGTATAACTGTGCGGCAAACTGACATAAATAATTTAATGCGTATTTCACGACTTTATTGAGCACAGTATAGCCTTAGACTCAGTGCTTTTGGCCTCCCCTTCTAGCTTATTTATTTCGTCCATTATGAAGTTCGGTCAAAATTACTATCAAAGAGAAATCTACCTTCAGAGGAAAGTTGCGCGTAGATAAGAAACAGCAAACTATTAAGTACACGTAGCTAAGGAACTGGCACACAACCGAATTTCGCTTACCCAGATAGATCTAGTAGACCGGCAAAGAATATCTTCGTAGTTATCATAAATCAACGCCAAGGTTGGCAGATAGATTTTTTACAATTTATTATTTCAATACAATTGAGAAAATTGCAGCTTAAGTAGCCTGTTAGGATTCTCTGGGTTGTATCAGTTCTACTGTTCTCGCATAACCAGATCTTACGGGCAACTACGGTAGTTATTAGCAAAAGCACTGCATCCATTGTTCCAATTTACAGTAGTTTTTCGCTTACCTTAGACGATTTAAATGGGTTCAGCGGTGCAGCACTCAACTCCTCACGGATTTCTGTAAGTGCTAGTTTTCTAAATAGCTACAATACCCGGTAGATCACAAATTTGTTTGCACTAATTTGCTATCATCGTGGTCTAGATCGCGCGACGTTCGAACTTTGCGTGCGCTTAACAACAACGACATGTTTACGGGGCGGGTTAAAAAGTGAGATGTGCCTATGGGCCATGAGGGGTGTTCGATTAGAAAGGAAGAATGTTGCTTGCTTTATAGACGTCAACACCGGCATTACAAAGGTCCGTCGAGGAACAAAATTTGAAATGCATGAAGTTGACTAACGGCATCATCCCACAATTAAGTCCCGACTTGCATCCCAGCGAAAAATCCGTGATTGTCAAAGGTTTGTAGGTGCTATAGATCTGGCTAGTGTATGGCACGGCATTAACCCAATCATGTATTTTATTTGTTTCATATCGCAATTTAGTGAGGGTTTCCTCTGGTTACCCATCCAGTTTCCTCATTAATTATTCGTAGAAAATTGAACCAAGCCAGGCATGATGCTACCCACATTCAGCAAATAACTGTAGTTCGTGTAGAATCCTGTTTGCGTTCGGTTGGTCTATTCATGTTCAGCGTCGTAGCGACGAGGTACGTGCAGCGGTTGTGCGGTCAAGCACTTGTTGGACCGTACGTGGCATATGCGACGTTTGCATTGTGTCAACCCAGATTCGTTCACACTCTCAGTGTCTCGGCGAAATACGAACTGGCCATATAAGACGGGGAAGCAAAAATCAGTGAATTATCTTTGAATGGATGCTGAAATAGAAACGAATATTGTTGCGTATCGACTTTGAAAGGACGGTGACGGCAATTGGTTATATGTCAGAGTAGCCTATATACATGGACATTTAACGGGCGGAGAACAATTTTTTATTTGAATGTATTTACGGGTTTGGGTCGAAGAGGGTAGATGTGTGCGGTATACAAAATAAGGAGAGTGTTTACACATAATTAGATATACAATTAATCTGTCTGATGTATATTTGAATCTCGTCTAGATTATCTTCGAGTTGGCGCATAATTTACAACAAGTATTGCCTAAAAATTATCAGAGTAAAATTGCATCAAATAGCAATTTTAGCTCAATGTTTTTTGTATCGTCTCTCTAGTCAGAACTATGCTAGCTAAATTGTGCAAGGTCTAGGACGGCCGTAAAAGTTTGACCGTTATCAACAAGGATACACCGCTGATAGAATCATCGTATCGTCCTGAAATGCGCCAAATGTGAAATCAGTCCACCGCCGCCGTCATGATCGATTACCGAATAACAATACCAGCAATATCGAAGAACAATACCGGAAGAATCTCTTCCAATAGACACACAACATTTATTTACATATATGTACAGAACAATACCGAACAAATTCTATATGGACGCTGTAACTTCATTAGCTACGGCTTGAGATATCTTTTAGTTCCAGCCATGTCCTCCGCCATGGGACGCTGCGACCGGCTGCTTGACCAGGATGATGGCTTTCCCCATTCCTCCGTGTCCTGCCGTTCGTGAGAGTACATGGCCACCTCCGCTAGTCGTCTGGATCTTGTGCAGCGACTTAATCTCCTGCGTTGGCCCGGAAATCGTGTACGAGGATCCCGTGCTGGAGGCCAGGTGTGCATGGCTGCCGCCCAGGCCCCCACCTGTCAACAGGCTCGCCAGGCCGACGGCTGAAAGCGCGGCCTGATCTTCATGTGCGGCCATTTCGTTCTCAAGTGAGTGTCCTTTGCTACCACCGCCACCAACAAAGTCGAATCCTTCGAAACCGCCCATATCGCCGTAGCCGCCGTGGCCTTCTTCATAGCCTCCATGACCTCCTTGGCCTCCATCATATCCACCGAAGTCACCGCCCCCATACGTGGCCATGCCGCCGCCATAGTGGCCCATAGATTCGAAATGGCTGCCCCCACCATAGTTGTTTTCCCAACCCGTGAACGTAGCGTCGCCCCCGAAGCCCTGGCCTGCTCCGCCGCCGTAGTCGTGGCCCTCTCCGCCACTGAGTCCGACCGCCACCTCGCCCGCCATCGCTCTCGGCGAGCTCACGAGCACGCCCGCCAGCACGACGACGCTCGAAATTGCACAAGCAAGCATCCCTTTCATTTCTCTAAGATTCGTCCCGTTGCTTTCCGACGGACAACCTCGGTCCTGTACTCCACCTGCTCGCTAAGGTTTCTTTCTTGTCTGCGGTCAGAAAGCTACCCACCTGCACGAACACGGCCAGGCAATTCACACACACGAACGGGTACACATACACACACACACACACACGGAGGACACACGCGTAACAACTCGAGCGGGGACGCGACAACGGGGTAGAGGGAAAATGTAGCAAGTCCGAAGCCCTGGAACGGGGACACGACAACGAGACAATCACAAACGCACAGTTGGACGCTGGACACCTTCGTACACACGACGACGAACGGAAGGCGCAATGTGAAAGTAGCATTGCGGTGATTAACTTATATAGAGCCGACCACCTTGCCCCCACCCTGCGGTACGAAACGGCACTGGCACCACAGAACAGCGGCGGCCCCCGGGGCGCATCGCTTCCTGCGCCTCCCCACTTCTGCAACGCGCGTTCTCCTTCGGCTCACCAACTCACACAATAGGACCGGGCCAGTAGCCGATTATCCGGCCCCCAGGCATGGTACAAATTGATCCGGCGCCGACTGCCGCTGCTTGCGTCGGTGGAACGACATCTTCCCCCTATCTCCGCTCTTTCCGAAGCTGCCTTCTCCAACATGGCTGGTGCGCGGACCTGGCACGTGTTCTGCCCGATCCGACGTTCCGGTACGGCAGAGATATTTGCCCTGCCATCAGAGCAGCCGAAGCGTTCATGCGAGCCGCAGATGCGGCGAACGCTCCGGCGAAATCTCACCTGTACTGTAATCATTAGCAAAGTTAGAAGCTTAGCCGACAGTCGTAGCGACTAGGTACCGGTCCGATCCAATTCGGCATAGCCGGGGGGGCCGGGTGCGACAATGTTTTGGCGGGCGTCTCTGCTAAAAGGCATCACCACGAGTGCTGGCACCGACTCGTGGCCGGACACGAGTGCCCCCCGTGTCGACACCACGCAATCCCCCATAGAGATGCCCAACGGATGGATAGATCCGAACCGGACTGCTAAGTCCGGACTAGTGGCTGCGCGTTATGCAAATAATACACTTGTCCCTCCTGACCGCCTCTGCTTTACCATGATCTGCTTTGCTTGGCTAAGTGGACGTCTGAAAACCTTCGGAGGAGTTTGTCGGTCGGACGAGCCCAAGCACGACATCAGCGATGACAGCCGGGATGATGGGACGCCAGACCAACTCGTTGGTGAAGTATTGGCACATACTAGTCGCATTTTGATAATTCTGCTTACGCTAACTTTGTCATTGGGTCTCCATTGTGTGCCTGCATACAGCTTCTGTTATATATATATATATATATATTGATATATATTACTCTTGCTCTTATTTATCTGTGACAACATACGACCCTATAGCGACGACACACAAGCGAAGAAAGCCCACGGTTCTAATAAAGTCTTCTCCTGCACCTCTGTAATCAAGTCGTAGATTAACTGAAGAATCATGCGCCAACACAACAGAAGCACAGTAGCAGTCATGGCAAAACAACCATAAAAGCGTCTTCTTATCTTCAGTCATTACGTAACTGCGAATCGTCGAAGAGGGCTACGCATATTTGCCTGATAATTCTATAGCGTTTGCAATTAAAGGAATCTTGTATCTCAAAGCGAGAATCGAATTTTGATGGTTACACGCACCACACACACACACACACACAGACACACATGCACACGCCAGATTACCGTAAATTAACAAGAAGCGTTCTTGCCTCCGGGAAACTGAAGTTGACTAAGGTTCTTGACAATTTCGCTAGTTCGATCCAGTTCGATGTGTACGTACCAGAGAGGCGCAGACCGCAAATTCCATGGTTTAGGCTCTCGGCCTTGCCCCAACGTTGAGAAGCTGAACCGCACATCATGGGTTTCGTAGAACTATGTCATTCGATTCAATATCAGGCCTGTTTCAAGACGCTGATCCAAGGATGACATTACATAAATAGGACATTTGAAGTATCAGTACTAGAAATGTAGCGATACGATTTTACGGGCCGGATAGGTTATCGTAAATAGTTTTAAACGCATTTCCTCTATTTTACTATGCTTGGCCTTACGGAAACCCAAAAAACGTGCTATTGAGAGCCTATACAACAAGTGCATTCTCTCCGTACTAAGTAATTGAAGATTTAACAAAATGTAGCTGAAAGTGTCCTCTCCATCGGTCCATCGTTTCAAAAAAAACACCCAAGCAGACCATTTCGTGTACTCATTTTAAGATCGCCCTGTCGTTAAGGTTCTACCTAAATAATATTTTTTTCTGTCTAGATGGGATTTAAATCGCTTATTTTTCTGGTCATCTCGCGTCCTCCACTGCAGACTCATCACGCTCAACGCTTAATTTGTTGCGCCCCATTTTTATTACGCAAAATATAGTGAATGCAGTGACATCTGGTACATACACAGGTCTGCTGGTAGCGCCTTTAAGATAAACGATGGCGATACAAAGTTCTATGAAAACCGTACACAGGATTCACCATAACGTGCCGATTTAAATAATAATTGTCTTTATCCTGTATCACAATTTATTACGCCGACGGTTGGAAAACTGTAGACACCTCAGAATGTTCATCTTTAGGTCACCACCTTTTCGTCGTAGGGAAAGGTCGCTGGGAGCTTGAAGTGACTTCTGAGCTTTTCGATGAATACGGATATGTAGGCAGAGAAGTAAACGAGCCACTCTGTACGGTACGGTCGGGAGCCAAAAAACGCTTAATCTAGAATAGTTATAAATGATTTAAAAAATGAAGGGTTGTGTAAAAGACGGCGTTTTTTAATGACGTGAGCCAGAAAGGTGCCTTTGGACGTTAGGAGGGGACCCTTATATAGCAATTTGTCGACGTAGACGAGCGGAAAGCTATGATATCGACTCATGTCCCTGGATAGGATGGTTCTTCATGTCTGAACTTCATTATCATCATCTTCGTTCGAATAGGCAATCATAGTCCAGCAGAAGCCACATCCAACTGAGCCAGGGCCTGCTATACTTAGAACCCGCCACTGGCGTAAATGACGAGGTCGTCCACATACAAAACTAACACTGATTAGATCACGTTTGCTCCCAACCAAGATTGACAAGTTCTTTAGCACAGACCAACAACTGTAGCTGGCTGAGATTGTCCCCTTGAGCTACTCTGGTTGTTCGAGCTAAGTGGCAGTTCCGCAACGCTATCGTCAACTCTAACGTGATTTTCCTGTAAAATGGCTATTAACAGGGTATTTAACATCCTTCTGAGTCAAAAGCCCCCATCACGTGACTTGCGGAACAGAATATAGAGTTGCCTTGAAATCTATATCTAAATTTTGTGTTCTCTGCTGTACTTGGCAGCACGAGCACGGCTGTCCAGATGGGGTGACGTACGTTTTTGCCATCACCTGTCGGCTAATGAACTAAGCCAGACATACCAATTGAAGGGACGCATGGATCAAATTTAAAAAAACATCGCTGAAACATGTGCCTCATACAGTAATTAGCTTTCGCATAATTCAGCAATATAATTGATTCACCCTAAAATTCGTTGTCTTACCGATTTTTGCCTATTGACCGGCTATTACAGAGAAAGTTGGACTCATTTTTGAATGCTTGAGTCTTCATGTAAACGTCCATATTGCCCGTAGAGTATACGCCCTGACTATTTAAGAATCGAGCAATCCTAAACAGATGCTAAGAATATGAACACAATTTCGTTGCAGTTGACATCACGCATTTATACTTCGTGTGCCTTCATGGTAGCTGTAAACTGCCCTAAACAAGAACACCGCTTTTAAAACGTGCGCCAATGCGGTTGATCTGCAAAGTTCTACGCCCTAAATAATAATAATAATAATAATAATAATAATAATAATAATAATAATAATAATAATAA
>MNPL01001029.1:0-18908 GCA_002081605.1 Tropilaelaps mercedesae | reverse complement strand
ATATATATATATATATAGTCGGCTAAGTGTATATGTCATATTATATATATTTACTTTACGTTTTAACCTCGTCATAGTTAGCTTAATTGTTATTATTCTAAATCGTCAAGTTACTGCTCAAGTATAATGCTTAGTTTGTAGTTGTTTTTTCTCATTCTCATGGATCTATGTACGATGCCGCATAGACTCAGAGAGATTAACATCTGTTCTCCGTTTATCATAAATTTTTCTATTGTCAATGCCGTTCATGCTGCTGTTGTTGTTGCAATTTGCTGTTGTGTTTTGTCTTGCTTTGCCTTTACTGGTGTGAACAACTATAGAATACTATACATTTACACACTCGATTATCCTTATACATTGTCATTAACTGTCGAGGAAAGACAACGTATTCATTCTGAAAGATATTATCGCTTGTCACTCCATTATCGCCAAGCTCGATTCTTGAAAGACACCGCTAAACGGAGATTACACTGGATTATCTCCTTTATGATGTTCCTCCACCGAAATCATTCCAGTTGATCAACTTCGGACTTCGTTCGTTCGATCCTTTAGGCCGCTGTGGCAGATCTCATCGAATTGTTCTTGTTTTCTTTTTCTACATAGGTTATGTCAAGACTCATGCGTCAAGTTGAGAATATCTGAGTAGATATTTTGATTATAGCATTGCGGTTCGTATGACTTTTCCCTTTTATGTTTACCTTACGTATCAGCCTTATCCTTTCCATTTCTCACACATCTCAAAGGTCGACATACCGGCATACATTTGGTAACATCGAAGATGATGCGACAAGGTTAGTACGAGCTGTACATTCATCATATCTCCATCAGTTTTCCTGTAACAGGCATAGATTGCGAACTCGGCACCTTGCGATTGTTGGTAGCCAACTTCCACATCGTGCTCAAATGTCATCCCGCTGTCGCTTTTTTCATGATTCGTTCTCATTCCAACATTTTCCGAACTAGATCGGGAATGGAAACTTTTCGACCAAGGCCGCGAACAGCTACTGACACTAGTCAATGGCAGGCGCCACATTATGCCTGAACCCCAGGCAGCAGGGAACCCCGCAGACAACACCGAAGTGCTGCTAACTCCGCGGAGCCGATGAGCCAATAGAGACTCCTCATCGACCTTGGTTGAAAGCCAAGGTTAATAGCTACTGACACTACATAAATTTTATTTCTGTAATATGCGCTCAGCATACGGTGGAGGTTGTGCCGCTTTACACAAACAATTGAAAAGAAACGTATTACTTGCATAAACACTGAACGCTAACGTATAACCTGGTTCACGTGTTCATTTTGTTTAGAAAATTGGGTTATATTCGGCCAAACCACATGCGAAATGTGACGTCTCCCTGGAAGACTCTACATAGGCTTGAAAAAAACGCGAAAGTAAGACCGGCAAAGTAGTTGCTATATTAGCAAAATACTTGTTCGTCTTTAAAAATTAAGCTTTGGTATACAAGTCCTGGTAATTAGATTGTCGTATCATTAAAATAGTTTGCTTTAAAGACTTTTAACCATCTTGCTAGGTCTGTAAAAATTCATAATTGGTAGGGACTGTGAAAATGATTGTCTTCCATTTGAGAGTGGTCTTCCGATCCTACGCTTCTGTTTATTAGGGGTTGATCTAGCGTTTGAAAAAAAACCCAACAAACCCATTTTCTTTACATAGAAATTGATAGCTTCGAATGTCATGCAGAAATTCAATCCGAACGCGTAATTTTCCCTAGACTATAACAATTGCGCACGTTTTCTCCAACTCCACACTGTATGAGTCGATTGGATATTAACTGATCCTAGCTCTAGCGCAGTGACAAGAAGTAAGACTTTACGAAGGGATCTGTCCGCGGCTCTTGTAACATTCTTTACCGTGGATCACTCGCTGTACTTCAGTACACCTTCTCTATCAATGAAAATTGCGTTTCCCAACGTGACTGAAGTTCTTAACTGATTTTGCGTTCCCATAATATGACTGACATAGTTTGTCTATTGCTTTTTCCACGTCCTGACGCATTTCTCGGTTGGGTATCGATGCATTGGCATCGTATAAAGAACAACGTACATATAGTAACATACACATAAATATTTACCTGAAATATGGGAGATAGTGGCAGGCGTACCTGCTAACCCCGACCTATTGCTTTATCTGCTTTTTCTACTCTTCGTAACAGTTACATGAGCTACAGAACATACAATATATACGAGTGGATAGGCTAATGCGCTCGTCGACATTGTTTGATCTAAAGAGTCGGCATTCGATTGTCGTCTGTTTTCGTTTGTAACTAAGGTCGATTCAAATATAATATTTTGCAAAGTATTAAACGTGAATTATTCTAGTTATTCAGGTTAATTTGTTCAAACGGTTTCTTTTATATTTAATATTATTATAAGAATTATTGTTATTACTATCATTATGACGCATGTGGTGAGAATTGTTTTTGTTTACTGATTGATCGGTCGACGAGTAAAAATTATACTGTGGTAAATTATCTTAATTATAAGCTACTAGTTTCAGTGATGAGTTTCTTTTCCTCCTCCGGCGTCATTGTTGGCACAACGTTCAGAAGTATCTGGCCGAACCTGGTGAGGTGGGCTGTAACAGGTAAATGATTATGAAATTGGAGGCTACACTGTTTCCATCTGATTGAAGTAAATAAATAGTGATAACAGTTAACATGGCGACAGTATTCGATATGGTAGCTTTCACCAAAAAGATTAATTAGTGCAAGTAATTAACGCAATAATTAACGCGGTATTTTGAACTAGATAAATAATTCAGCAAAATCGCAGTTGTTCCGACGCGTGTGGCGCCCCCTAAAAATGGAGGACGATTGAAGGCAATGTGGTGTCAAGTGCGCGTCGCCTCAATCATGCATCAAAAATGCTTCATTGCATTCAGCAACCAGTGACGAAATTTTCCGTGATGGCTCTGTTTCCTCATATTTTTACTATCTGCTAATTATGGCGGTTAACAAGGTGCCGATTCGACCTTCTTCTCCTAGGAATCACACGGCGTCGACCTTGATATATATATATATATAACTTAGACACGTAATCCATTTGCTGACTTACCGGCGAAAGCAGGTTGGCATTTGAAGTGCACAAATGGCACATAAAAGAAAAGACCCGACAGGATGAATATGCTTGCATAAACGTACTCCATTTGAGGATTCATCACTATCGGGGCCACCACGAGATACGCTGCCACGATACAAACTAACACCGGAACGATTATTGGTACCTGCCAAATAAAAATATCGAAATCGACCGTTACCATAATTTATTTCTTGCAACGGAAAGGAAAAAACACTTATGTTAATTAATAATTGCATCCCCAGAATAAGGTGCCAGTCCGTGTTAATGCAGTTCCTAATACAATTAAATCGGGCGGGTGCACAAGATATGTTTACCTTATACGGGCGCGGATCGTCTTTTTTAGTGAAACGCATCGTGATCACAGTGAATGTGGCAATTCCGTAAAACAACCATGCTGCAAACCCGAAGAAATCAATGAGCTGTCCAATGTCCGCGCATACCACCATAAGTATGCCTAGTACGGCCTGTCAAAGTTCAAATGATTCATTATACGTTACCATAGGAAATATACTCATCTGACAGTACAAAATGGACTGGAGATGTTCAGTGGCGAATATGTCCGAAATAGTTCTACTTAGTAACGTTTGAAACTGACAAACTGATACTTGAAGTGAACGAACCCGCGAAAATCCACTCCTATGTGTGCTTACATTTACGTCGATATACACAAGTCGGCTATTTTACAACCGGACTTCGGATAACTGATAGAATTCCACAAACAATTAAATATAATTATGCTTTTAATATGCTGAACTCTTTAGCTGTCCGCTTATCTAATGATATCTATGTTTTAACGATATAGTTGTTTTATGTTAATCGACGATGCTAGACAATTATTTTGGTATCTCGTTACATTCTACTCAGGGTACAAGATATTCTTTATTGGTTAAAGATCGAGCAGAAAATACATTAAGGATTAAAGCTGGCATTGGCGTAAGATTTGTCACGTGCGCGTAGCTGAAGAATTTCAGCTGATGACCCTCGCGCGCCGCCGTGAATGAGATCCTTGCTGCTGCAAATGTTGACCCGTTGGCAGATCCAAACGTGGAGGCGGCAACAAATAGCGAAATTACCGCTGCCAATGACCCGAAGACGTGATTACCAAAGCGCTGAAAAGGCAATCGAATAGAAAAAATTAAGCAGTCGTAATTTTGCCGTTCGGAATGTATATTTGGAAACCGTTGAGTTGATTTTTAAAAGCGCATTTATAGTAACAATAACAGTGATACGATTTGGAGTACGGAGAGTCCTAATGTAAATCAGAACCTTATTGCTAGTACTATCTTCGTGGCCATGCTCAATTCAAGAGTATCAAACTCAACTTATTCACGATAGTGGGAGCATCAGAATGTATAGTGAAGGTAAACCGCTTTTTTGCACATATGTATGACCTTATATAACCGGCCAACGTAGAACAGATTTTTTAATGCAAAAGTTCAATCGACTTCTTGCCATCTCTAGGTCAGTTGCACTTACCACTGCAACGGCTTCCGACGCCAGGAACTCTGTGCGTGAGAGGACGGTGAGGTAGGAGAGGTTGGTGAATACGTAGCACGCTGTTACCAGCGGAATGCCAATTATGATCGCACGCGGCAGGTTCCTGTCGAGACATATGTATTGAAGCGCACATTAAATCGACTACATCTGAGTGAGCCTATACATGCTTATTTTATCAGTCTCAATTGCGTAATTAAGAGGTGGGACAATCGGGTTTTGCATACTTCTTCTCTATCACTAAGTGGTGGTTTAAAGAACCGTTTGCTATACGGATTATCGTTAAAGCAAAAGCGTGCAAACAGGTTACAAAATATATCTGTTCCTCGCTTGTGGATCGGCTTGTTTCTAAATGCCTCACGAATACGAATTTATATCGTAACCCGACGTGTTGCTCCAATCAAGAGTTCTACGGACGACTTACACAAATGGATTTATCAGTTCTTCAGTGATTAGGTTTAGATTATTCCATCCGTCGTAGGCCCACATGGCCGAGTAAAAGGCTGACGCGATGTCACTAAAGCTCCATGAGGTGCCTTCAAAGCCCGATTCGAGGTATTCAGTTCGGCCCATTGTGAGCTGCCAAAGCCCTCCGATGATGATACAGATCAGGGCGAAGATCTTGGCTAGCGTGAACACGTTCTGAATACGTGTAGCAAGTGTTACGCTCCAGCAGTTGGCAATCGTGACGAGAACTGAAAGAAGCACACGAAGTAATATAATATATAAGGAATGGATGTACACGAGCGCGCAACACAACAAAGATCCCACTTCTCACGTACATTACAATCTGTGTAGTTGAGCTATTTTTGTGCACCACAGGCCAATACCCAAGAAACTACACGACCTGGCACAGATGGGCACCTTTGTACTAGCCTTGTAGTTATATCAACGTTACAAGATTTTTATCTACAAGCCTCCGTTACATTTAGAAATCTGAAAGAAAATGTTAAGCTCTCAAACTTCTATGAAAGTTCTACATAAAGGTCGATACGAAATCGCCCGGTGTAAATTCCATCTCCAGCAGCAATTCCTTAATTATAGTAAGAAAATTTACCGGCTTTGGATGTGAGGAAAGGAACGGAAAAGCCCGCTAGTGCGATATTGGTGGTTATACGCAATAACCACATCGTTACTCTACCAGCGAGCAGCTGAGAAACTTGTTGATGTAATCGAGACGCTGGGATTGAAAGGGCTAAATTAGGCCTCGTCGCATGAGGATAAGTTGGATCGCTAGTACAGCACGGTATGATATACGCAAAAGTTTTCACCAAAGTGACTAAACAGAGTAATCACAGTTTGGCTTTGTTCACGTAGCAAAAAACATAGGGATTTATATGACGAAATCCTTTTCACGAAAATGTGAAGCCCAGCTTGAACTCGTATTGAAAACAGATCTTATTCCTGATTAATAGGCTTTACTTATCTAATACTAATCTAATCTACGGATCAACTTACTGATCGTCCATATTGCCAGCATTTTCGTCGGAATGGGAGGTGTGTCGTCGCAATAGAGAAAGAAGGGTGTCAGCATATATTTGGCAAACGATTGTGTGGTGATGCCGAGTGAAGCCGGCTTAAGCAGAAGACACGTCGTCCATGCGTAGAGGAATGCGGGCACAGGACCTGCCGATCCGCAAGCCCGGAATGCCTCCAAAATGTAGATGTAGTCGCCACCCGACTTCGTTACCAAAGTGCCAAGCTCGGCGAAGCTGAGCGCTCCCAACAATGAGATAAAACCGCCGCCGGCCCATACTAAGAGAGTCATCCCAACCGAACCCGAGCGAAGTAGAACGCCTTTTGGTGAGACGAAGATGCCCGATCCTAAGCGTCGAAAGGATAAGGATACAAACAAATGTGTCACTCAAAACCATTCGTTTGGTATAGTGTATTCATGTTTGGTACAAAGGCTACACACTTCGGGTTCTATCGACCATATGCATCGATATGTCCGTACGACGTCTACTTATGTTAAAAGGACAGTGCTTATGTATAAATCAGATAAATATATTTGGACGAAATCTCACAGAAGTTGCTTTAAGAATCTAATCGTTCGCGTTTATTTTATCGTCAATTCAATAAGTGCAAATGCAACGTAATATATTGTTTTCAAAGGCATATTGAAAAGCTTGTTGTGCACTCCTGTGCACAACAAACTTCTCCACTCTGTAACGTAACGTTACCAAAGTAATTACTTGCTTTCATCGCATATCACTTCACGTTGGCATTCACTATACACACATGCTTAACACTGTTCACCTATTGAACTACGTTCAATGGTGATGAAAAATTGTAAACAGCTGTTAATTACCAGTACTTACTACAATAAAAGGCTAGGCAAATCGTACGTAAGTATACATGCACACATTACTTATTAGTAATGAGTACTTTGCTTGGTAAATTATTTTTATCCCACCATAACAGGACTAAAAATTCAAATCACATTAGCTGTAACATCAATTCGAGCGTGTCGCTGCTTACGAGAGATGCCCACCAATCATGGTGCCGACAATCATGGCGACGCCACTCATAAGTCCTAGGTTACGCTCGAGTCTGACGCCTTTCCCCTTTTCATCGTTGACACCGGCGACGGCGCTAACCTCCTTCGAGGGACCAGCATCATCTGGAATAAGAAATATAAAAAAGGAGCGAGAACATATTACATATTTAGTTATAATACAGTTATTAAAGGGACACGGTAAACTGTTACGAACAGCTCAATGACAGGGTTAAGGCAAACTGGATGTGCTCAGCTGCAAATTCAGCACGATATCAAAATATTTATGGTGTGAATCAAATTATGAAATTTCAAATTTTCCTGTGAAAAAGACAGATAAGAATAGTATCTCCGCTGCAAAAGCTAGATGAAATTCGGTCGGAGCTTATGCCTTCAAAGATATGAAGGAGCGATGCTTTGCTTTTACTGATTTCAGTGCAGGGGTCGTACTAGGGGCACTGGAGCCTACGAAAGCAACTTGGAGCTTAGATGCCGCGCATAGGTTTACTAACCCGATAAATCTGTCAGTCTCTATTCTGGCCCGCTGCTTATTAGAGTCATTAAATCGTTCTTAACGTGTGATTCACTTCCAAACATACTGAACAATGCTAACACTGCTCAGCAATAAGGAAAATAGCAAGTTTCATTGGAACCACAGATTAACCTCCCTAATCGGATGCCTATTTAAAGTTGATAAATAAATAGTGATACTAAAAGAACGCATTAACTCGGTGTAGTTTTTGCCAACATGTCAGTTCGATTTCCGTAGAATACGTTCAATTGAGTTTACTCTGGCGCATTTTTGCTAGGAGCTTGTGGTCTCTGTCAAAAAATATCTTTTTCTTGGAGCCGGCATCATTCTGGATGATATTTCATTCCCGATAATGGCTGTCTCATTATATATTTCTACTGGTTTATAACCTTTTTGTGGTGGCGTTCAATATGATAGAGTGTAGTCTCCATTATCTTGTACCCTACCCTCTAATCGTCTGAGGCTTGCTTCCTCATGATAATTAATGATAATAATTACAATAAATGATAATAAAGTCCGGTATACGCTTATCGTACTACAAGTGAGTTACTTCTGTTGCTGTAATAACGGTTAGATCAAGGCTTCGCATATTCTTGCAGACTCTTGGAGCTAGTTTATTCTACGCCTCTGTGAATTTTGTTAAAATATGATAATATTATATGGCTTCGTGTATAGTAACCCTCTCTATTCTGTGCAAAAACTTGAACGTTGCAAAACTGCAGTTCCGTGGATAAACTTCAGTGAATGAATAATTGCATTTTAATAATGTGAACCCTGTTGCGGCACCCTTTTTTTACTATTTACACAATTTAGTACTACATTTACCCCTATTCCTGTTCATAATGTTGGTTGTTTTGAACTGCTATTTACTATGTGTTGGCTCAACAGCGGGTATCAGTTATTTTTGGGGTTTTCCGTTTTTTGAGAATTAAAAAGCTCCACCCTCCGGCATTAGTCTCAAAAAAATAATCAAACCTCATCGCATCTTTTGCTAAAGAAACCTTCCAATGCCTGTGTAATTGCAAGAGTACGCATCTATGCAAAAATATTAACACTCCTTAATAAATGAAAAACGTAAATAAATTAATTAGTCGAGAGCTCGGCGGAGGTGTTAGGTAGTAACAACAAAATATAATAATGAAGCTTTGGTGGCAATAAGAAAATACGCTAAAAGCACTTCCCGCGCTTTCCGGAATCCCATGTAATCCAAAAATACTTAGAGAACTCACATGAAAATGTATATTAATATGTGACTAGAATAGTGATTTCTGCTGGTGAAATATTTTAGGGCACCAAGGTCGCTTCGTAACGTAATACCACCCTGAGAGACTTCCCGGTATATGCAATAATGGAAATGTCTTGTCAAGACTTCCTTGTAAAGAGACGTTCATAAATGGGGCCAGCAACTTTACCATGACATTTTACAGTACAAAAAGTGTTTTGAAAAATTTTAATTAGCAGAACTGACGTTTCCGTCGAAATATTTACAGAACTCGTTTCTCTCGGAACGCTTGTTATTGTAATTGAAAGGCCGGCAATATAGTAGCACAACAAGTGGTTCGAAACAATCACTCGGTGCCCATCTTGTTTTGCACAATTAGAGTCTCCAATTTTGTTCTTCAGTGATTTGCTATCTTGTACAAATTTTAGGAATCTTAAATCAAAGATGTTGAACAGAGTGCAGGTATTTCAATTGATACCTTAATACATTTTTTTCACCGAATATACTCGTACACTGAGGTTATGTTCGTTCCAGGCAATTAATCACATTTCTACACGAATTGACTATGCATCTCAGCAACTCATACATAAACCCTTAACGCGCAAAAGGGGACGTTCTCTATTAACGCGCCACGTCGCGTCGACGTTCACCACGTTTCTCAGTCTAATCTAGGGACATATATTTTTTGAATGTACATTTATAACTATATTCCCTTTGGAAAAATAATATAAAGTTGTATATTGTTGCCTTCACCTAGTAGATTTCTTTCACCTTATCTCGCTTTGAAATGCCGCCAGCGTGACCTATTTTTGCCGCAGCAACTTTGAACGAAGACAAATCACAGATCTTTTTGGATGGATTTTGCAGTGAATTATCTTACACCAACGGGCATCTATTAAACACCAGGGATGTACTACAATCAAAGGCTGTTTTTTGAGACAAACCGTCGTACTGAATGCGTCGCCTAGTTAATTGGGATACAAGGTTGGTTCATGACCACAAAAAGATCCACGTAATAGAGTAAGGGGTAAAATAGCAATTTGTGAAAAGGATCTGCCCTTTTGCGCTGAGATAAAGACCAACTGCTAAATTGGAGTTCGTGCTTTGAATCAAAAGAAGAGCGACATTTTGGAAAAAAGCGTGAAGAAAATTAAATAATTCCATTGATACAAATTTTAATAGATCACTAGTTGAGAACTGCTATATTATTCGATTAAAAGGGAAAGCTATATGAACAAATTTTAGAAAGCCGACGTTTCTAAACTTGTTGGGCTTGTCAAGGAGCAACTAAACAAAGTGAAAGATTCTGCGCTTCTATGACCAAACCGCCAGTTCGTCGTGGCAAATCAGAATGTCGCCCACAATGGATCAATTTACTGATTGGGTTCTCTCCTTGCTACCTTTCAGCACTACAATTGAGCACTACGATTACTGAAGTTCTAATACCCTAACTGTTAGCATTCAGTAGTTGTACTTCCATTATAATTGAAATATGCCTGAGTAGATGACGGTACACGTCACAGATTTATTGTTCCCATTGGTAGATTTCCCTCTCTAAAGGGTTTTTTCAACCTCAGAAAAGCAGATCTGACGATTTTTAGTGACAAACAAAGATTTCCGTCGTGATATAATGAAAATAGCCGGCCAAATATTTAACATAACAGTCGGTTAAGCTATTGGTTAGGCAACTAAGCCAAATATTTGGTTGGCAAAGATAGTAATCGAGGATAGCGCAATATGCGAGACCTGATCAGATTTAGCCATATCGACCACAATTGATAAGCACTAGACAAACGTGGATGAGGCATGTTTCGAAACAGATATTCTATGATTTAGGGCAACTAGGTGAGTGGCAGCATGTAAAGCCTACACAATGTTGTAGAAATATCCTATGATACGACAGCTTCAAACACATGATGTAATTTTCATATAGATTAATTTTATTCATCAAACCTACGGTACATGTATATATGAGTGATTTAAATAATAGTTATATGCTACTTTATGTAAAGCTTTATGCCACTTAGAAGCTTTAGCTAATGCAAAGGGGTCGTATTCTATCTGACACGTTATATCAAAGGATTATAGATGTTTTGTATTGACAATATTGCACTGCTGTTTCAATTTTTTAAGGCCGATCAACACTAGGAAAGCGTACAAATGACGAAAGAAGATAATATATTAAATATATAAAACAAACCCCAACATCTTGTCACATCAATAATTATATTAAAAATAAAAATATTTTTCAATTAACATTTACCGTCCACGGTAGCGCCTTTTGCAATACCTCATAACACAGACTCCATAAATGTGAATTGTCACCTCCGGTCGCGAAGCGCACGTTGATGTACCAAGCCACCGAGCTCAACACGGCAATAATTATATCACCAACGCACAAACCATACCATTTGCACCTTACATCATTCGATTGACCGGATGCAACCATTTATATGTTTTGTAATAGAACGGTAGCAACTGTGTAATAAAGCTGCGAATCGTATGCGGAGTCATCTATGCCGGGCGCAGTAACAACACAACATCCGTTTTAGTTGTTAACGAGAACAATATCTGTTAGAGGAAGGATAAGCAGGGATATACAGCCGGGCGACTTTATTTGTTAAAACATTTGTAATCGTCACACGAAGAATACACAATGATTCTCGCCTACTCTCAACAGAACTTTTCTATAGCGAATCTAGATAACCTCGTTAGTAAATAAGCTATGGTTTTTACTCAATCGTTATATGACACTACATTTTTTTGTCTTTTCCGTTACCAAAAGCCATATTTGAGAAAGACTTTACAATTCTTTATACCTCTGCATCTATTTGCTTCCAATATATTATACAACTATCACAAGTCTTGATAGATAATAAAACAGGTGGTCTTTAATGGGTGAGAAGGCGATTCCATCCATAGTAAATCTCACACTAGGGGAGGTAAAATACGCCCCGGCAATGTCCGTGCCTTTGAAGAATGTAAAGGCGGACAAACTCTAATCCCGATATTCAGTGTCGTCGCGAACGTTAGGTGAGGTTCATAACGTGTATATTTTTCACTGTTCAGCAAACTTACGGACCTCAACTACCTAACCCATAACTAAAATGTTATGTTGGTTAATCGGAGATTAGTGTTAGTATCATTATTATTATTATTATTATTACTCGTTATTTGCACATACCGATATTATTGATTCTTAGATTTACTTCATATAAGTTTCTTCACTACCATATGCACCTTGAAACAAAATTAACGAGCGGAGGAAGTCTCACGAACCTCTATCTGGAGAAACTTCCGGTGTGGCCAAAGGCGCTCTGCGATTTACCAATGAGGCCATTTTTTCTCGCCTTCGAGCACCACTTAAATTCTAGATTTTACCGAACTTGTAGTCGCCTTTTAGTCCGTCGCTATGCTACAGCACGCACTTAAGAGCCATAATTTCGATCCAGAAACGCCTACCATAGTCGATCACTTCATAAGGTGTAGAATGTACATGGCATTATTAACATCTCGTTTAAACTTGTAAATACGCCGTGACCGCCTTGGTAATAGCAATCACGCCATTTACAAGAAAGCTAGCTGAGGGCGCATGCAGTAGTACTCATACAGTACACCGAGACCAGTATGTCCTTTCAAAACAAACATGGGAACCACTGCTTAGCTGTGACGCTCACAAATATAGCGCTCATCGCATCAAATATGGCAAATCTAGATGTCACGAAATCCCTGGTCATATTTTGACAGCCGAACCAGATCGCACTGAGAACAAGCTGCTGGTTGAGTAGTATTAGCTCGTAGCACCTGAAAAGCATATATCGGAGCTACGACAACTGGGTTGGCGGGCAGGCGACGGCCCAAGTGTTGCACATAAGCTTGTTATTTGTAAGTCGCAGGTGTTCCAATGTCAACGCGCTTCCGTCAATTTTAATGAAATTTCAGTCGCGCTTCGAGGCATCTTTACACCTTGAAACACAAATTGATCAACGGTCGACAAGGATCCCAAACGGAAAAGCTAATTTGGCGAGCTTGGATCAGCCCTGTTTTTCTTACTCCATGGAGACACTTTTCAACTACGTGTTTCGCTGACGCTTGACACTTTATGTTTCGGCTCTGTGTCAGTGAACTTTCTAGGTATTTGTACGAGAAACAGTATTTCCCGAGGCCTTTTGAGTGTGTGCTTTGTAAATGCCTTTTCTTGTACTAGACATAACAAAGGAAATGACACGTTGCCATTTCTACCCCTCACGTTATGCAGCGAGCACATTGAAATCTTTGAAGTTTTCCGAAGGTTTGTCTACGTTCATCTTCCCATCGTGTAGCCCGTGTTGAACCTTCGCCTCAATCAATACAGCTGAAAGCGTTCGATCTGACACTTCAAAATGTCGGAGGTGTTCTCTGTTTGCTTTGCGCACTGTTTTCCAACGTCGTCACACTATGCATGCGTCCGTACGAGTATTCGGCAGTATTCGGCGAGTACGGCAGTGCTCACAGGGTTGAGATCAGCCGCTTCAATCGACAGGATGCTCACTCGCAAAAGGAAAGGGTAAAGCCACCGGATAGCGCTTGATATATGCCGTTGTCTAAGTGACTGAAGGTAACCATGCTCACTTGGTCATTGCGTATACGAGCACGAAAAATTACTTGTTAATGCCGGCAGACACCATAAAGCTCGCGCTATCTTCGGTTTGATTAACCTCGAAAGTTTTCGGGCTTTCACACGACGTAACAAATTAATTCCAATCAAAATTGTACCCATCCCAACGAAAACTAACGCAAACATCGTCCTGATGGCTATAGCTGTGCCGAAAGAGAGGGCACGGTGTACGTCACTCGCAGAGCGAGTTTTGCTCTTGGCATACGCCGCTGATCGAACGATTGCATCAGCAAACGGCTAGGTAGAAGTCGTATCGGAGTTCCGGCTAAATCTCACCATTTTACGGTCTGAGCACCGTCTAAGGCAGCCGGGATGTGCTGGCAGACGCTATAAACAGGCGCGAGCTAGCCTACCATGACGACCACATCGTGTAACCACAGCGAGTTTATGCGATAGGTTCGATAAAGCCAACTGTTCATGGGTCTTGACGGGTGCAATAACTGGCACGGGCTTCAAGTTGGACGAACATAAGAGATGCTTAACGATCGTCTCTAACCATAGCCATGTCGATAATAGCGACAGGTTGCTTCACAATGCGCAAAACATAGTTACAGAGTGCATTCTTATTTTGCTAGATAATAATTCTGGTGTTTATGTCTTCAGCCACTTATATTAAAATACATTATCTCTGTGAAGTATATCGTTGATGCGTGATGTTACTTTAGCCAAAAGTCTCTTCTAGTGTGGTAAGAGCGCGACCTGTTGGTTGATAACGAATGTTGGCTCCTAGGGTTTCGGTGACGGAGCTATCTCAACCGAAACCAGCCAATCTTCCTGAATCTATCGCTAACCTTTGAGGTTTGTACAGTCAACTTAGTTTAAGAAACTTAGTGCATCTTGCCCAATTATTGTGCAATCAAGTTATAGTAGGCTGCAAAGTTGCACGCAATTCGAAAACGTTTAGGCTGCTGAACGTAAAACCGAAAAGCAGAGGCAAACAATCGAGCTGATGTGATGTTGTGCAGTAAATTGTATAAGAACGTTAAGTACGCCCTAATTGAACCTCGCATTGCTTCAATTGCTACTTTGCAGTTGGATTTCAGCGCTCTGACTAACCCGATAAAATTGTAGAAAAATTAATGGGTTATGGCGATTGTATGACTAAGCTGTACGGCCGGTCGAATAAATATTGCTAACAAACATGCGATCTCACATCGGCCATGCCCAGCGATACGGACATACTCCAGGCTTAACCCGGTTAAGCCGTTTACATACCGTTGTTTTAGGTGATTTCCACGAAATCCACGAGAATACCGATCTGCACGGAGCGCATACATTAAATAAATACTTCGGTTCAAAAGTTGATTTCTAACGATAATGAATAAATCAACCAAATTACAAAGCGTATCAATTCGCAATTTGTTTTAACACATCCGTATACATTTACTAGCTGGCACTATACTTTTCATACAGAAAAATACACCATTCGGAAGTGTTATTGTTAATTCCACTAATGCTGCCGATTGTTTCATCAAATTACCTTTGTTGCCTCGAACATGGCTTGTCACTTTGCCAGGTCATCAACCAGAATCTAGTAAGGCTACCTACTATGATGGCTAATGACCTTCCATGTCACTACTAGCTCGGACCGATCCGGTTAAGTTCAAAAGTCTCAATCCGCGGTTACACTAAAAAAATTAAATATTCTTTTTAACACCTTAGTTTAATTCACAAAACCTCACAACCATGCATTTGATTTTCTTTCTACGAGGCTCTATATCATCGAAAATGTTTTTTGTTTCAATCGTTCGATAGATAAACAATTTACGTCAAGTCACCCACGGTACTTCTATAACTTTGATGTAGTCGGTTAGTAATCAACATATTGCCTTTTGTCGCACATATGCTTGGCATGACCCGGCGCCTTAGGCCTTATCAAATGTGGCTCACATGTTCACGTAAAACAAATTGTTTCGTTATGGTAAACATCGCTTGTTACATACTAAGAAACGATTACAAAATTATTATAGAATTTCAACTATCTGAGGCTGCTTGTACAAATGCATTTCAACAATACGTATTCGACTGTCATTATCATACATCACATATACAATACATACGATTTGTTCAACAAGCCATCGCGTGTCGCCTGCTCTAGCAGCGAAGCATGGCTGGGAGAGTGATCAACATCCATGCCATGCATGTCGGACCACGTAGACATCGAAGTCCTAAGCTTTTGAGCAGTCGGAAAAAGAGAGAGGGTGAACCCGCTACTCCATGCGGTGTGACGTACTAGCAGCCGGCCTCAGCTCCGCCGAGTTCACATCTTTTTTTTTTTTAGGGCTTACCACCAGCCAACATTTAACGTCCACGGTAGCAGTCTTTGCATTGCTTCGTAAGATGGACCCCATATAAATGTAAATGTCTACCGGCGGAGGTCGAACCCGTGCACCTATGTGTCTCCTCCGGTCGCAAGGTGCATTTGAATGCACCAAGTAACCGAGGTCGACTTCGAGTTCACATATAGGTCATCCTAACCTAATCTGAATTTTGTATTTTCTCGCAGGTTGGGTACAACCCTAGAGGTACGGCCGCTTGACCGTACGGACGGACCGGACTCATTACAAGCAACGCACATCTGCGTGACATTTAATGTTGGCTGACTTACCTTTTAAAAGTTTGTCCCTTTCAGTAACACTTGGCTCATCGTTAGACGGGGCCATGATGTTGTCTGTAAAGGCGCCTTCTTCAAAGTTTTTTTCTGTTTAGTATCCCTTCGGCACTTGAGGGCTGGTGTGGCCTGAGTTGCAGTTTCTGGCTACTCAGCACACACACCGTGATGTCACAGTATTATGCACTAGACTTCTATCAATAACGTCTGCGGCTCATTCCCCTGGCGCCGGAGTGAACTACGGTGCATTGAATCGAAAAATGTCACTCAGCCGAATGCTCGTGCAGTGTCACCTCTACTTATAAGCAAGATCTGGGAATCAACAATACTGAAAGAACAATTGGAGACGAGGGTCTGTCATCTGCTCGCTGTGATAGATACCGAAAGTAACACAACAAGCATCGAGGCCGAAACACGGCAAGCCGCAGACCACACGAAATATCACACTAACAGCGTCGATCCTCCAGCAGGGTCTCTGAATATCACAGGCCCAAGAGGGAAGCGTTCGTATCTAATTGATGTTCTCAACAGGAGAGTATGAGATGGCGAAAAATGAGGACAGGCAGAATCTAGGAAAATCGCTCCTTATTCCCTCTGCAGGAGAAATGTCATTCGGCAAAACACTCGCAGGGGGTTCGCTCAAACACCACGAAGGGGTACCGCCATTTTGGACAAGCTTGAACAGAAGGGAAGTGACAATTGCCAGCGATCGTACACATCCCAATCAAACGACGGAACTGGGATAGTTGCAAAGCGAAGGTAAGCGAGGTCCTGGTAATGACGTCACGAGGACGAATATGAGTGAGGGTACAGGCAGCCCTGCGGGAGAACCCAGGGGAGTCTTATTGGGAAAGGGTAGCTAGGCCCCCAACGAACGAATCCTTTCCCACGCGGCTTCACTGCCTACATAGCACCTCGAGAGATCTCAAGAAGCACACATTGTTCCTTTAACAGAAGAGCCTTCGTCGAGGTTATTGAACCCTGCTTTTGCAAAAGTTACGTTGGGTTTGGAGACTGTGCGGCAGTGCTAAGTGCAGGTGATCTCACGGACTTTGGTCAGAGAGCAAGTTTCAGATATTAGGAAATTATGTAAAAAGTTTTTCAACAGAAAAGTGCAGTAAGTTTGTTCGGTTTCTTCGGTAAAGCTAAACCCTCTCAGCGCGGACGCTGGGGAAAGTTCGAAAGAAGTAAGAACAGATTAAAGACAGCAATACTGTAAATTTTCAGCTTAGATATCTATTTACAAATTATTGAAAATGAGGAGCCTATAACATACGAAGCAGGGCTATTGCTTGAGTAGAAGTTACACCCAACGCTCAGACAACTGCTTAGAGAAGGAGATGACATCAGTACATAAGCTGGTGATATATTACATATTATTTGCATTTTTAAAAATGAATTATAGAGTGCAACAAAATAGTAAAATATGATACTATTTTTAGCAGATTATCTAGAGGATACAACTATAATGGACAACATACTATACAGAAAAACTGCCACCTAGATAAGAGGTCAAGCCGTAATGAACAATCAAAGAGTTGCAAAAGATTAAATTAATATCTTTTTATATTCTGCGTATTACTAGACACCTTTCCGTTTGCTTATGAAGTTGCTATGTGGTTTAAATATTAGGCGCTTTGGTCAAATGAATCATAATCACACCGCTCTTCATATTCTTCATAAGAACATATGATTTAACCATTTGCTTCGAGCAACAGCAAACATAAGTTTTACAAATAGGTACATATGTCAGCATCGCAAGTTACATATGCATCTGACAACACATATCACATTATTTTAAACTGTTAGAATTTTATAACGAATCCAGGGCTTGCTAATGAGGGTACACGGATACAGTCAATAGACAGCATATGAAATTACACTCTTCTTCGTTACCCCAGTCCTATGCAACCGCCGCTAGCCTCATAGAAAACCGGTCTTTCTGCACAAGATATGGCAGAGCACATAAACTGTAACCCAGGTTTCGAATTTTCACTGGACCACGTTTTAGTGTTCTTGTAACGATTGTAAGAAATCGGTGTTGACTTTGTTTAATCTAACTTCAATTCAATCAATATCATCTCAAACATAGCAAAGCATGACCGATACGTAAACAGATAGTTCACACCAGAATCGTGCATAGTCGGTGAACTGTTACTGTAGGACGATCTACATTTCAAGCCATAGCAGACAAGTCACAACGCAAGTCATTTACGTACTCCAGGCAATCCGTTTCCTATAACTGCATGATGCTTGCCAAAAAGGTTGTATACTCAGACTGTCACGCATTACTACATCGTATTCTATATATAATATATATATATATATATATATATAAACTATTGCCATGTCACGCATTACTACATCGTATTCTATTCTAACAATATATAAACTATTGCCAAGTGCACCCTTACTGGGCGATCCTTAGCAAATCCGTACAGAGCGCTCATTGCTTATGCCACGACAAGTTTATGTTTTGAGACTTTTTATCTGACAAATAAACGTTATGTTTAAATGTTTTATGAGATTGGTTAACTAAATTTCAAGCCGTGAACCGATAAGAAAATAATATTAGCCTTATTTTCGGGTAAATGAAATATGTCTGCATCATGGTAATCAAGTGACTTACAAATGAAACAATCATATTTGAAAAGGTTTACTATTTTCAGTTGGAATGTTTGCTAACCCTAATAAATGTGGATCGATTTGAACTAATGCCGAGGTTCTTCGTTCTGCATATATATATATATATATACATATATATACATATACACACATATATACATATATATATAC
>MNPL01001027.1:0-39495 GCA_002081605.1 Tropilaelaps mercedesae | reverse complement strand
ATATATATATATATATATATAAGACTGGGCTTTCCAGCGATCTGAAAACGAGAGCTATTAAAAAAAATTTAAAAATACTATGCACATCATATAAAAAAACTACACACGCGCACATATATACGGTGTCACCTAGCAATCATTTGTCAATTTTAGTAAACACCAACTAATCTGCTGGTTAGAGCGAAACTTGCAAGCCGCAACGCGAAGAAAACTCAAAAATAATTTCGAAAGAGGCAAGGCCTTTCCACCACCTCAAGCTTTCTAACTAAATATATACAATACATTGCTGTAGTCAGATCTTTCGGCAGTGTTTCTTGTGACAAGTGCTCGGGTGTGAAGAAAAATTCCACCAGCGATTAGTTGACATTTTTGTGGTGGTAACTAGATATCTCTCTCTATTTTTGTCCTTAACATTGTAGAATGGACCCCCACCAATTGATGACGTGGGTTTCCGAATGCAGTTAGTACTGCTTTTTGTTAAACATACGTGTTCGATGATGATAGTCGATCAGACATTAATAACGACACGATAAGTAATATCTGTTGTGAGTCACTATTTCTAGATGCTTATCAAGTCAAGTAAGTAAATGATGTGTGCCTCGTTCGGGTGTCTGTCGCAATACCAAGGATGTTGCTTATGTTGGTGGCGTCTATATCGATAGTAACAATGTATTGCTATGAAATAACATCGGTATTTGTGACCCACTCAAAAATATCAAGAAAAGTGCGCGAGAGAGCCCCTGGAAGGCAGTATTCAGTTAGACATCGATTCGCTCATATCTCCCCTAAAAATACACTCGTCTATGGAATCTGTTAACTGACTTCAGCAATTCTATAGAGAAATTTCGCTAGGATGGACAGTTAACCAATAACCATGGATACTGCTCTAGGGTGACGCTACGTCGAAAAGCGGAAGTTTCGCTCCTGCTGCTGCAGTTTCCTACGAGCGAGTGTCGCGTACGAAAAGCTTCTTTCGATGAATTGCAATTTTCTGGCAATTCGATTATTGACGATTTGCTGATGTTAAAAGGAAAGAAGGAAGAAGATAAGATACTTAGCAAAGAATTGAGGGAACCGAGAAGCAGCTGAAACCGGTATTTTGAATGTTTCGAAACTTTTTGAAAACGAGTATTTTCCGGAAAAAACAGTAAACCGCGCAAGTCGCAAAATATTATAGTACAACGAGGATCCTTAGGAAAAAGTTTCATTCTATATTAGTTAACCGCACGGCTTCAAATTAACATTGTCTACCAGAGATAGATCACAAACGCATTTATGCGTAAATGAATAGATTTGGTGTTTTATCATTTTGACGTTTACCAAATGCTGTGCAAAAGGTGCTACATTACCTTGGTCAGTTCAGTTTAGTTTTCATTCTGATGAATTGGCATTATTATGCCGTAGCTGTGTTTTATGTATCGCTTAACAATAAGATTTTCGACGAACGATAGAAGTTTAGTTACGTGTGTGAGGTAGCATAGGAATAGGTGAGATGAATGCTTACGGAAAGCCAGTAAATAATAAAATACTCTCTAAGCGAATTCAGAACTCAGGGTCTAATACATTGGCCAGCATTTTTCTTTTTAATTATTTGTTACTATTACTATGTGTGCTGGTGCTTTAGATAATGATGAAAATGACATATCTAATCAAGCAAAACTTGGCTTCAGCGCGAAACTCAGCTAGGTTCTCACCTGTCAGCAAACCGTGATTAGTGTTCACCTTGAAACTGTTTCTCAATGATAGTTGATTAAGTTGTTGACAAATATGACACAGCATATTAAATTGAAAGGAGCTTTCGCGCGCAGAATGTTCTTAAGCTATATTTACTAGTTATTCTGCTTCCACCCCTTTTTCTTTTAATTTTCCTGCACTAGTGTCTATTCTTATTCACAGATTCACTAACATGTTAAATACGCTTATTAAATGTTAGCCACATTTGGCGATATTTTCAACCAGGTCGCTCTGATTTACAAGCGTCACATGTTGTCAGGGCACAAGGCGTAATTCGCTTCGTAGTTAGCACCGATATAACGTATTTGGAAAAGTTCATGTGGAGCAACGGTGTGTACCCAACGCAACTGCGTCACCGGCCTACGAAACTGGACGAACGCTGTCACCATAGCATTAGAGAAAAGATAACAACCCTCGAAGGCGCTTTATTAAGAGCTCATCGGTGAACATAGGCCAAGAAAGGACGCCGATATAGGAAGGTTGTGTACGAGATTATAAGCATCTAAAGGGATGATGAATAAAAAATGATAATCATCTTCGTTGTAGACAGCAAGAAAATGTCCCCCTAATAACACCCACATTAACAAATACGTTATAATACATCTCAATATGTACATCACTCTGAAGATGTAGGAATCTTCTAGTCGTGAGGAACGTTGTAGTATTATAAAAACTTTTCTTATACAAATTTCGCAAAGTTACGTAACTTTCTTATGGATTAAACGTGGCCTTAACCGTCAGTATCTCACAGTTTGTAGCGGTACGATATCGAAGTATGATTACAATACACCGTCATATGCTCGAACTGGATCGTATGGAAATGCCGGTTTGAATTTTTATCTCTAAATGGAATAGAATACTAGTAAAGGGTAAAGCAGTACTTAAGGTAGGCACGTCCATAGCTGCCTACGTTGTCCGAAAAATACATATCCTCTGTTTCTCGTTGTAACTGTTCAACTGCTGATTGTAAGTTCCTTTGGGAATTAACCTGTTACGCAATCAGGTGCAAAAATTGGTAACAAAGCGGAAAGTTCACCGCATTGCACCTTCCTTTTTACGCACGATCAGCGTGCTTCAAGCTCGAGGTACAAGAAACGTAGTAGCTGATGAAAATACCAATCCTTTGTTGAAAACGTCACGTTTAGACCTTTAGAAGTGGATATTTCACACTGAATCTTTACTGACAGAACCTCCATTGGGCCACATGTATTCAAAAAGCTTTATGAATTTACCATCTATTTATCGTATGAAATAACTTCGACTGCTATCACATGAGGCCAAAACAATGGCTCATATGACAAAACAACTCTGAAACTTAATACCAAAGTTTCTCAAACACCCAAAGTCTACGTATTTTGACGCTTGGTTATTCATATTTACATCTGTAAGAATTTACGGGGCAAAAACTCAGCCAATGCTTCAGATCTCTGATCTGTAGATTCCCAGTTCTTCAAAGATCGGGAAAGTTGACTGATTCTGTCGTCTTTAGCCGCTGGAGTAGCATTTGCTCACCGATAAAAACAGGTCTACATTCTAGTATAACATGCTCAGAAATGCCTGCCTCTTTACCCCATATAGTGTGAAGATGCCTAATAGAATGTTACCGAAACCAAAGTTGTGAACATTCTCCAGATCAAGAAGTTTGTCGACTTCTATGCTAGCCACGAATACGTATATGTTCTAGATCATCTCCACATAAATTAAAGTATATTTTTTAGTAAAACAATATTCGAAGGCATCCAAGGTGCGCATATTGATGTAGACCGCTGTATCTCAGCGGGAGTGTCCGTACGTTACACAATAATCATATTACTTCAAGTAGATGATGACATTTTCCCATCAGTGATTAATGTAACTAGGTATGACAATTGCGGCCAATTAATATGACAAATCTTATAGCAATAAAGTTTCCCATAAGCTGTGTAAATTTTGAATCCTTATCAAATCCTATAAATCCGTTTTTCAGCGCTGAAAAACCTAGGACGAATTTATTCTTCTTAAGCTGATTCCATTGCAAGAATCAACCTGGGTATAAGGTTGACGGCCACTTTAATTTGGCTAATATAACTTGCCATAATTTAAAGCCAAAAAGCCCAGAGAAAATTATACTTTACACGAAAATGGATGACTAGAACATTTTGTTGTTGTTCTAGAGAAAATGGCTGTCTTTAGGTGTTCATCTCTCTAAAGCATGGATGAGTTTCAGCATCAAACATTCCCAATTATTCTACTTCAAACGAGGTCTAATGGTACGAACAATCCGTGGAGAAACTACAAAGCACTATTTCGCCTGATGACATTGAAATACTGAGGAGCTCTGTCACTTGACCCGAACCCTTTTGGAAGTCCGCGAAAAACGAAGGCTGGCGAAGCGAATTTGCCGTCTTGGCGAACAATCCGTTCCATCTCCCTGACTTTCTTGACGCCACCCGAAGTTTCGGAAAAACGACAACATAGTGGTATTTTCAATTTTAATTGATGTCCTTAACAACGTTTCAGTTTTGCAGACTAATGCTTTGCCCAAACCCTTCTTTTTCAAAGCTCGCACATTTATCCGACTTTTTTCGAATCGCAAGCAGTTGACTACACCACATGATAGTACGCCGCAGTTAAACAGATATTACTTTGACCATTAAACCGCATATTCAAGCCGTACGTGTGTACTAGTTTTACATACTGTCGAATCCACACAGCATCCAGTCACGTCTAACCGTTATAGCAAGCTAGCATTAGAACTGATCTTTTGCCTCGAGGATTCTTAGCCTGACAGTTATGTTACATTACGACCACATGGTTATAATGACCCAGTGTCCTGACAGATGTTTCTCCTTTTGGACAGAGTGTCACCCGACACCCGGTAGAAGGGTGTCTCTGTAAAAGGAGCAAATAAGCCGCTACCGCACATCCCCTCGGTCCAATCATATTCTCTGCTTTGTTTTTATGTAATTTGGCATCACCGTATAAAATTTGACACCACCTGATGAAACTTAACACTACTTGATGTTAGTTGACATCTGCGCTGTAATTTGGCATTTTTGATGTAATTTGGCACCTCCCGATGAAATTTGACACGAGCCGATTAAATTTAACACCATCCGATTAATTAAGCAAAAGCAGCCAGGAGAACTCAATTTTACCAAATCCGCTCAAATCATCATCAAGATATACTAAACTATAAATGGCGATATTATTTTTATAATACGACTTCGTTTGGCCAATGTACATTTCATCGGTTCTACCTCCTAGCAATATCTAAACTATACACACGATTCTTGTATAGAACCCGAATGGCACCTGTTAGTTTCCACCACCAACAACGCACCATGGGTCTGCACTGCCGCCATCCACATGTTGTCTCGTATTTGTAGGTGGAACAGCATGGCCGGCTCACGGGCGGTTCTGGCTCTTTCTAAAGGCGGGCAGAAGCGGTTGGCCAAACACTTTTGATTTTCGAGAATGAGTAGGCGTTGCTGCACTTAAAAGGATATATGAAAGTCAAGCGCTTTTGTTCTACTTGAATCCGCCACAAGCGTAACGGAGTGCAAATATTTAGAACAGATACACAGCGCTGCCAGCTAACTGTGGAATGTTTCTTTAAAAAAGGCTATGATAATTTGTCATGCTGGTCAATGATGACATTAACGATTAGGATTGCACCCTAGAACATACTGTTACAAACAGATCAAATGATCTGACCCATGAGCATAAAAAAACAATGACACGCGTTGTCTGTAGCCCATACTGTCCTATACGTTCGAGACTGCTTGCACTTGTTTATATTTGTTTGTTCACACTTTGTGGCGTGCAGCAGGAACGCTCTGCGATCCGTTGGATGACTGCTGTGGTAAAATATACTCCTTCTTTTCTTAAGTGAATAGCCTCATAAGCTGGCTCTCTAATTTCTCTGTAATGATGTTCTTACAGCGAGTTACATCTGCCTTCTCGGTAATATACCATTTAATAATCTCCTCTGGCGAAGAGTGTAGTGGGCTTTAGCAAGAGGCCATAAGTAAGCAATGATAGAAGGATTGTCTAGGTGTGTAGAATCAGCTTATCGGTCCATTCGAATTCAAAGCACCCACCCGAGTGCAGTTGCTTTGGTGAACATTTCTAACACCGAGAAGCAGCATAAAAACCCCGTATCCGAGCTCAGAGATTCTGAGCCGGAGAAGAAGCAAATGTTCTTGTAACTCGTATCGGACTTTTGTTCTGTTTTCTCATTGGTGGTTTTTACAGCTCGCTTCATCGTCCAAGCGCCGTACTTTAGCAAGTGTCACTACAGCAAGGCTACGGCAAGCTAATCGGATTGGTGAGGGCTATCATATGTTAGCATATTGAAAGAACAATGTTCTTGTCTTGGCAATGGTGGTTTGTACTGACGTTCCATTGCCTTGCGGCGTAAATACCAATGCGTCTATATTTCTGTAAGTTCCTTCATAAAAGAGTCACGAGTTATAATGAAAGAGAGCCCCTGAAAACAGCTATCCACTTTTTGTTAAAGAATCATTCAAGATGCTTTTTCGATGAAAATAAATTTTTAACTGACAAGGCGTGCAAAAACTACTTGTCAGCATATCCTAAAATTTGCAATACGTTGTAAAATGCTATGCTCATCTTCCCTCCTGCTTCTGCATTAAACAAACGATGATCGAGTCGAATTTTTTGTTCGAAATATTGCTTATTCATCGAATTTGGCTTACAATTGTGATGACTATCGTTCCATTGACCATGACGAATTCTGACTCGTACTTCGCACATCGAAAGAATACAATATTTCCATCCAAGTGGGGTCAAAATTGCACTCAACCACTTAAAACAGTAGATTAACCCGTTCAGTATTAAAAATTATTTTACAGATTCAATTCCAATGTTACTGATTTAATTATCCTAGTGAACTCACAGCTGAATAGGCCATAATGAATGCTACTGTAAATGAAATAAAACTATTCAATGTCGGTTTTCTCAGTTGGACAGTTATTTCTCTGAAATTTATGAGGCTGGTTCTATGTAAAAAAATCGATCCATTTTGTCACATGGTTTAATCTCTAAAACACGAATATTTAAGGGAACAATTTATCTGCGATTTTATCAGTTGCTTGCCTCAACCGTTAAGCAATCAACAGTGTTTATTCATTACCAACCTCACGCATACAGCACGACTTTGTAAGATTATTTCCTATGACTTTTCATTTACGACTCCCATTCGCATCCTTTTTGTTAACAAAGTCCGGTCATCATATTGTGCATTTGCGACGGTAGCAAAGTTTTCACTTCGACTACCAGTCGTCGTTTGGACATGATGTGTTGACCAAATAAATCACCGGCCACTGGCCTATGTGACATGACATCAGGTTAGATGCTGAAGGCATGCGAGAACTTCATCAGGGACCATGGACAGAAGATGGCCCAAATCGATTCTGACTCCTCAGTGAACGTGCGGGGCGATGCCATCTATTGGTCTGGTTGGAGAAGACTTGGATTGGCTGTTTAACAGCCACCACTCTCAAATACAATGAAACAGCGTCGTATACTGGATCTACATCGCCCGCTCGTCCGCCATATACTTACAATTGTGATTTACTAAATTTAGCGCCACTAGTGGCCACTACCATCATCAGTTAGTGTCAAACCGTCCAAGTTGCTTTTGCTGTACATCTGTTAATTTTGTGTCTCCTGGCGATTATGCTTTTGCAGAACCCTACCCACATTTCTAACGGAAAAATCGAAGAAGGCTGAGTCATAAACTACAGGTACTATATGGGCACCTTTGCTAGCTCGTACCTTTACTATTTAGACGGACATGAACGGAAGGGGGGGCTGCTATTATCCAATTTCGAGGACTATAAATAAATGATCGCATTATTTTCCTCTTTTGTTTATCGATCGGTGACCTGAAGACTGGTATGAAGAATACGCTTGCGCGTCAGCCTTTTGTAAACTGAAAGAACGTTTATCTTTTTGATATATTAACTATATCAGCTTCGTAGAAAGCCGTATAAAACCGTACTATAGAAAATTGCAAGCGGAAAGGTCGCAAACTTGTGGTATTGATTCTGTTATACTTCTAGCAGTTTAAGCTGGATTTTAGTTAAGCGAAGGAATAAAAAACATCCCGTCGCTGTTTTCCATAGATGTTGTTCTAATGAAACAGTAGGTTCTTATATTAGCTTGTATAGCTCGGTTTAAATTATTTATTTGTCGATGCAGACATTTAGATTTAAGACATTCAAAGGTCGAGGCCGAAGTCTTTTTATCATTACTCGACGAGATTCACATAGGAAAAATTTCGTTGGAAAGTAATTGGACATTGCAAAGCCCGAGAGTTAAAATTACGAATTTGTAGAATCGAATTGTATAAATCGGCATTATGTAACGCCTCGAAATAATAAAAAAAATACATCGGTAATTGTGCATCGGCTAGATAGCAACGGAAATTTCCATTTTGTTTAACTTTTTTTTATAAAACCACAAAAACTGAAAATCTGTATTTTTAATGGGCGTTCTAGCCTTAGGGATTGGCATAATACATAAGACTCAACATTCTTTCGTCGTCGAAGCAAGTATGTGTTGTTATATAATAATTTATTATAGCAAGATATAATTGATGTTTACTATTCCCACTTATCAAACATTATCGGAAACATCCTTGTCCTGTTTTGACTTCCTTCATGATCGCGCCTTTTCGAATTTTGCGCGCTTGGGCGCTTCACAAGACCACCGGTTGGTCTTTAATCGTCGCCATTTTGAATTCGGCAGTTGTTTCGATTTGTACTGAACGTGCGGTCGTGTTGTGGGCACACCAGCGCTTCGCCGGTGAGTTTATCTATATTTCTTGCCATCCATAGAAACAGCAACCAGCTTCAACGTAGTATTGCTAATAAAATACAACTTGCGCAATGACGGCGCCCACACTCAACCCTCAGTACGACTCGATTGGCAAATCGTTCATCTCTCAGTATTATGGATTCTTCGACGACGTTAACCAGCGGGCCAACCTCGCCAACTTCTACAACGTGAGTTACCTTATCGTGGAATTTTGTGCTTGTCCCTCTGTATGTGTGATGATAATTCTTGTTTTTTTTATAATTTTTGTAACTAAAATGATTAAGAATATAGGTAGGCCACAAACTGGTGACGCACAATGGGGAGTTCGTTGACATTTGTTGTAGAGCTCGAACTCAAGGTCTTCTGCTATATGAAATTTCATCAATTATGATTATAGAAAGGATGATATCGACCATGATATTCGAAATATTCAATTAGTAGTTAACGAAGCGGTGTATTCTACAGCTCGCAAGGAAATCGATTTCGTATTTAGAGAGATTTCGCTGAAGCTTCATGTGCAGCGGATCCCCTTGTAAGGTCACAATTATATATAAATGACTATGACTATACATGTCGCCGGTAGATTTGAAAATTGTTTTTGTCTGCATGTGCACTTTAGATATAATACAATTCGAAGTAATGCTAACGCAGCCTCGAACCTAGGAAAAGGGGGAACAAGGTTTTAATGGGTTTGTGAGTTTCACACTAATCGCTGCAGGCCGCCAGTGACGCATGGGCATGCCTTTCCCAAAAGTTCCAAAAAAGATACCGATCCAAATCGCAGTCGGGGAAAACATGGAGGCATGCAAGGGGCAAGTTTTAAGATTTTTAATCCGGGTGCGTTTACTCAACGCTACGACAACAAGCAGGAGAAACCTTGTCAAGGCATAGGGTTCACAACAGTGTGAGTATGCGATGTGGGCAGAAAACGTGTCTAGGTGTTGTGCTTGCGCTTTGATTCAAGTGGACGGTGCTTATGTTAATATCATCTGCCATGAAAAGACCTATGAGATCTTTCTCTCATCGTCTATGTCATTCTTCACGCGCAACACGTATTCTAGAACTGTAAACAAATATGAATGGCTCTACGACGTTTGCCAATAGCATCACCCTATCGCGCTCCGGCGCATCCCAAATATCGTGTCAACGCTCGCGTTTTCAAAAAAATCTTTAGTGAGAAAACTGCAAATCCTTCTACGCCTTCACAGTTTTTCTACATCACCATGTACTCTATGGCACTACGAGCATGGATTTGTGACCGTTGACATTGTGGTGTTACATTGGCTATGCGAGTAATCTGTCTGTAAGCCCGTCTCTATTTCTGTAAGTTAATGGTTAGTGAATATGAATGGATGCCTAACTAGTGGACGCGGTCTAGACAATGGCGAAGAATGTTCCAGAAAGAAACCTTGCCTATCTTCAAGTAGTACCCAACATGCAAAATTAAAAAAATATTAGCACTATTTAGTAGTCGGTCTCGATGGTTTTTCTTTTGTCGGGCGCATGTTCGCGTTTACAAATAGTTACTAAGGTACGCAATTGTAAACTCAACATCGAACGTAAACCAAACTAAGCGCTTAAGTAGAATAACTTTAGCGACGTACTTAGCAGACGAGCAAGTGGATGACCTATTTGTGAATCCACTTGTGATATATATATATTCGTATCTCCAGTGGACAATGTTGTTATCGGCGATGTTGTGTCACGATTAATATTCGTCCGACGATGGCTTACTCTTTTCACCTTTTACTTATTAATTCCAGGAAGAAAAAAGTATGATGACCTTTGAGGGCCAACAGTTTTTCGGCCGAACAAAGATCATGGAGAAGTTCCAGGGTCTGACCTTCCAAAAGATTGCCCACCTTATCACGGCGACGGACTGTCAGCCGATGTTCGACGGAGGAATTATGATTGTCGTTCTTGGACAGCTTAAGGTACCTCATCGATTCGCGTAATATAATAATCTAATTTACAAAGGATACACCTCCTAAACCTTATTTTTCTGTTAAAGCTTTCTGTTGAATCCCAAATTCGGTTTATTTTTATCACTCGGGTGAAACTAAACTAATTCTACTGGATAATTTAGAACTGATATTCATTTGTCTATTGCTCTCTATTATTATTAGAATTTAATAGGTCCTTATATATTGTATTTCAGACCGATGATGATCCTCCTCACTCTTTTAATCAAGTCTTTGTGCTGAAGCCCATTGGCGATTCGTTCTACCTTGAGCACGATATCTTCCGTTTGGCGTTGCATCATTGCTAGAAAAGGAATACTCCTTTCAACAATAAAAGATAAATTCTGTGAACGCGCAAAGTGGAGAGAGATCGACGGATGTTAACCATTGCCCGTTGTACCCTACCCGTCGACGCTGTGTCGTATTATAGTCACACACTTTCCTCCCTACGCATTGAAGAAAACTATAGCAACCTTAAAGCGAATGATTGCTAGGGTACTGTGTCCCAATACGAACAATATCGTCCACAAGCGCGTACAGATTATGCTCTCATACGCGGTCCGGCCATCATCTCCTTAACATCGAGGTGATATACTAACAACGAAAGAACTAGCAACTACCTCTCGACAGTTATGAAGATCCATGTTCGGAATCACCACAACCTCTTTCACACACACGCACAGCTGTATACTAGTTTCTGTTAGCTAGTATTCTTCACATCAATGGTAAAGACAACAACAGCAACAGCAAATGGAGAATACGTCACACAGGGAATAGTTACACAGGGAATACACAAGCGAATATTTCATATAGCGGTATTGCTTCATTGCAAGGACATGAAGCAAACGCCAGAACCGAACAATGCGAGGATATGCAAGGAGATGCTGTTGCGCGCGAGAAAAAACGAGAGTTTAATTCTCACGAGAGAGGTTTGCAACCATGGTTATTGCTATTATCATTATTGTACACGGAGATGGATTAGCATGGAATCAAGGTTGCGGGCGGGTTAGGGCGACACACAGGCGGGGACATGTGCTAGGTTCCATAGGGTTGGATGAGTTGAGCGCATGGTGTTGACGCTCCTTGTTGGAAGTTGGGAATAATGGGTGTATATTTTTGACTTGAGGTACAGAATGGTGAAGAAAAGGAGGCGCCGGAAGTAGGTCGTTTTTGAGGTCTTCTCCAACAGAGGTCGAGGCTTAAGTCCGAGAACTGACTTAATAACTGTTACGACAAAAATGCAGATGGTGGTGAAGATGGAAGTAGGTGATAATAAAGGTGAATGAATGATGAATGAAAATTTTGTAAAAATATTTCTTGTAATTAAAACTGATATAATTGACACATATCTAAGCTCCGAGGAGTGTTCCTTTGGCATAAGATATAACAGTTTTGCCTTGGATATGTTAGATAAGCGAAAATACAGGCAAAATAATAGCATCCTATTTAGCTAAAATGAACTGGCCGAACGCTGCCGTTACTGTTTCTTAATTTTTGTATCACGAGTAAATTTAATAAACTGCGCAGATCACAGGTAAATCGGGCAATATATAATTATGAGTAGTATTTTTCTGATATGTCTGTGACCTAGGGAAAAACTGTTTTCTCATTATCCTCAGAGCCTTTTACTCTGTTTTAAATATAACCTATTTTTCGGAAAAACTGCTTAGTTAGAATAACACCTACTGTCAATTGGAATATATATTTACGATAAAAGTTCATGAAATTTGTAAAACGAAAAATTTTTGTAGGGCATGTCGTTAAATGTCGGAATACTTAAGAGGGTAATTAGACATCATGTGAGGTTAGCGGATGCAGTTGAATTTGCAGTGCAAAAACAGCCACTACGAGATGCAGCGCACAGATGAGACTAACGACTAGTAATAACGTTATAAGTAGAAAAACTACTAGCTCAAGAGTACGAGAACTAGTTACTCCTGCGTCTTAGTTTCACGGGACGAAGAATTTAAAATCGCGAATACAAAGGGTATATATCGAATTGAAGACCCCACATTCTCTTATTCCGAAGAAAATGGAGGACAAAATAAGAACCATCTGCCTGCTTATTTTTGGCATTTAGACTTAATCCTCTTAACCGAAAACTGTCATACTGAATCCTGTGGTGCCTAATGTTAATTTCCGTGAACATCTTTTCATAACTCAAATAACAATTACAGCAGTGTGTCGCGCGCCGATTAACCTGGTGCCTAAAGCTTTCATCTTAATGTTAAATTTGCTCGTTATCTTCCAGCGAATAGAAAAAAAATCTGACCATAGGGCCAAAAAGTACGCTTGGCGGGAAACAGTGGACATGGTCCAAAAGATACCCTCATGTTAAATCATCGAACTTACTTTCCAGCGCTTCTCAGAGCATGCACAAGAAAATCTGGCGCCACTTGACCAAGCGTCTTCTGTGCTACAGGTTCCTCTCTTCTCGCACAGACCCTGGGAGGTTGCTAATGGGTATGGCGATTAGTTAACTGAATAATACGCGTAGAACAGGAGTGTTGCCTCAGTTTTTTTTAGCTTCCTTCCATTACCCACATGATCACATTATGATTGTAATTACAGCAAATATACTCATCCTTACGCTCATTATGTTGCTATCCCTTCCGGACTATTTTCTGCGGGTCGTCGCGTCATATTTTATGGTTATACGTGTGGTAGTACAATTTCAATGAAGCGATTGCAGTTAGCTAGATAGAAGACCCCTGAGACATAGCGTATACCTTGGATATCACACACTAAAGTGAGAAGATTTCTGACCATGCTTATTCGAAATACTTTTTAAGTCAGTGTGCAATTCTAGATTATCGCATGCTAAAAAATTATAGATATTCTTTTAGGGAAACACGCTAAGGCACAATACGGAACAAACTGTAAGGCGGCGAAAATATCTGTATGAAATTCAGTATCATGTTCAGTTCATCAGGTAAATGTTTGGCTCCCATATTTGCGTCCCATATCGCTGGTATGTGCACTCGTTAGGCAACGCTAAAATAGGGTGTATGTAAAATTCTAAACAAAAATAGTTCTAAAATACAGGTGAGACCGCTACATAGCAATTGTTTGGCCTCTTTACGGAAACACATTATCACATCACAATTTCTTTGTATCTTGAATAAAGTTATATTGCTACGACAAGATTAGGTCGTAACCAAGTAACCTTCTACACAACAGGGGTAATGGCATTTAATATTTATGATCATCCGACTGCACATCTTCGAAATGTTGCTGAGCACCTTCAGCCCAAATAGATGTAGTTCGCCAGTTTCATAAGTAACTAACCGATTTATATCCTTTGGGGGCAGACGTATTTCTTAAAATGTGTATAGTGTATACTCTGTGCTTCATACGCCATTGAGTCAATTTTGTACTTCAGCAGCTCGCATCCGACTAGCAGACTTCCAAAGGACAAACCGAAACAAACGCATGAGGCCTGATCACCAGTCACTTGGCTTTTCCAAAGTGAAGATGTGCAGTACATTGAAGTACGTATAGGAAGACTAGCAATGTATTTCGTTCGGATTGTTTCAGTTGCGTGGCTAGTACGACAGAAATTACAGGAGATTAATTGTCTGAATGAACAAAATGATTATTTTGTATGAATGTCTAATTATCCAAAGCACGTAAAGTGAATGAGATGGAACGAAATATTTTCTAGCACGGAGGATATAATTCGAGAGGATATATAAATTCAAAGGCGCGCAGTATTAAAATAATGTTGTCGTATATTCTTTCAGCCGCGTTTGTCATAGAACTGTACCATGAAGACAATTCATACATATGACTTACCTCTGATGTGCTAATTCCTAAGGAATTAGGTAAAATAGGTTGTATGGACGCATCTTTCTACTTTTAATTCCAACCATGTTTTCTACCCAAACTGCGTATATTGTTAAACCATCCAGTCGATGGTAGGATTTATAACATTGAACAATTTGCTCAGAGTGCAAAAGCGGTTCCAAGCTTAAAGAGAAGCCCAAAAGAAAATCCCAAAAGAATTTGATGAATGAGATAGTAGTTGTGTTTTTGTTAAAATTTTGCGTCTCACTGATACCTTTTCCATTATTTAGGCATCTTAAGCATAAATGGCAGAAACCATATAACCGCTGGGTTTTGAAAATGTAGATCTTCCTCGATGAGTGCACTATTAGTTGATTCATCTTAATCCATTGTAATCGTAACATTTATAAAGTAGTCGGGACGAGGACCCCGCGACGATCAATTCCTTGACGATTTGTTAAAGTGCGTCACTCTTAACACGCTAAATAGTGCAAATATTTTCTGCAGTCCTCAGTGAGTTTTGCTTCCATTTCTTAATTGATATCACCTGCTATGTTTTTCCCATCCCCTTTCATTAGAGTGTAATCTGTTGACGCCTGTATCAAAACGGTGACGTTGATTAGGAAATAGAAGGGCCAAAGCTATGCAGAGTAATGTCATAGGCACCTTCTGCACCCATGTGCCTTCTCTCTCTCTCTCTCTTAGCACAAGTGGGGTCGGACACGCAGTAGGGAAAAAGCAGGAGGATATAGAGTGAACCAAGCATAAGAGTAAAGACTGAACTTTGCCGTCTCGTTGACTGTTGGATTTCGAGGAAGTCTAGAGAAGGAAAGGGAAGGTGAAGGATGTTATATGGCGATGTAGATGGTTAGGCAAGCGAAGGCAAAGAGCTCGCAATTTGATACAGCATCAAGATGCTACCTAATTGAAGTGAGCGGCTTTTCGGGGAGAGGTTGTATTTTATTGTGGTTCTTACGAAACTGCTACTTCTACCCTCTGTGCGATCCGTATCCGCGGTCAATAATTTAAAACAGTTATTATTCCAGCCGACACAAAAGTAGTGCATACGTTTAGTGAAAAGCCAAGTATTAATAGGATAGTGTGGATAGATGGAGCAAAATAAACGCATATCCCTGAACATGTCTCCGTTTTAGATTATTTCAACATTTAGTGCCGTAACATTTAGTCAAAATTAATGCTGAATTCCGATAAGATAACATAGAAAAAACGCGTGTTTTTCTATACAACGTTCTTGTTGGACTTGCTTCGAATAATAAAGTCTACAGCATGAAATAAGTACACAGTTAAGAGCTAGGCATTTGGAACTTTATCACAGTTGCTCTATAGTTGTTCGCATCTCTTGGAAACAGTTCAATCGGACATCTATCTATCGGATAACCCCTGACTTAGGCCCATTCTTCGTGTACGTAAAATTAAATCAGAGCCTGTACAAGAGTACCAAGAATGTTAAAATGAGCACCGATAATCGCAAAAAAAGTTATTTCTGTCCTATCAAATAAATGTGCTCTAGTGCCGGTATTACTTGTACGTTCAGCAATGTTAAATCTGTCGTAATTCCTTGGATCAGGCCTTAATAGAGCCCATAGTTACTATTCTGCAGCTACTAGAGCGGTTTTATAAATCGATCGTAATTTTGACACTAAGTCGTGATATTTAAAAGCGTTATTTCCATTTGTTTAAACTGAATCATCCCCGACAGTCCTGTAAATGGACTTTCGGATGAGTCATTTTTTAAAACATGTACACGAACAAAGAAGTTAGCTTGGTGAAAGAAGTTAGTGACCATCATTGTGATATCCGAATACTGATATACGAACCCAACAAACTAAGAATTATACTATTTTAGCAACGACTATATATATTTCATTCATAGCACCGTCGTCACATGTCGCTCGCGCTGAATGTGAGGAACACAGTAACCTCCATACCATGACTTTCAGCGTGATGTATCCCCGTACCATGATCTTACACGTATAGGCTACCATTTCGTTACTCAAACAAAAAAAATTATTTCATAAACAATTGAACAACATTTAAGAGCATCTCAAAGCTAACGTTTGTGTCTCAGATTCTCAACCCCTCATCGAATAAACGTATTTTCTCACATTTGAACTAGTCGCATCTAAAATTTGTAAGAATCGGAGTATTATGAGCAGATCTTCTGGAACAGATACAGTTGTAATACTCAATATTTGGTTTTCGCAGGGTGATACATGGTCGTCAATGTAATTTATAGAAAATTGGGCCATAAAGTATAAACTAATAATACCTATTATTCCAATAATTAAAAAGATACTCTATAAATTAATGCACTACAGGTACTTTTTAAACCTAACAGAAACGTAAAGAGCGCAAATATGATCCAAATATGATCTTAACAAATCGATAAGTGATTCATCAGTGTAATCCTGGAATCCAAATTGATTTCCTTTTACAATGAATAAGTCGAAATGGCTATACTGCCTTATAATAGTCTTGCCTTATTGTTTAGGTTGACAAATACTACACGATAGCGTCACAGTCCTAAGCCATCTCTCGTTACTCCACCTGGTCTTTATTCGAATAACTGTCGAACTCACATTTGTTGGGCTCCTCTTCCTGGTGTAAACTTATATAACTTACTTGTACGGTGATGCTTGTTAACTCACCTGCAAAGCGAATTATCATGATTATACAACAATCTAATTTCGTTTATTTCATGAAAAAGAAGCATTTTAGTAGCGTATTAGGCCCAAGAGTGTACTAGTAACCCCTCGATGTTTGTGCTTCTTTAAAGTGCTACTTGTGCAAGTATTCATATATGATTCTAGACAGTTATCATACCTTAGCCGTGCACTGACACAAATCAAAGTGGACGAGATCATGGGCTGTTAGTGCGCAAAGTAGTGCATATTTTTGCCAAACGCCAATTCATAGCCATGTGGAAGCCTTACACTGCGAATGGTCGTGTTCGAGAGCGCATTGTGCAAACGAATTATAGGAGTTATGTTCGTGGGGTGTAAACGCAATTTCTGCGTTATTCTGAGACTTCCTTTCGAATATGACATAACTCAGGCTGCCCACGTGTCAGTTATATTGTAGCTATATATGTTCTTGGTTATTCATTTCTTGAGCTTGTACATACGCCATCCCTGCCTACCATTGCCGACCAGGAACCCAGAGGGAACATAGCTGTCTATTCCGCTAACGTTGATCTCTGCAGGTTGAACCGAACAATTTGATCGACGTGCAAATTACTCGGTTACGGGTTCTAAATTTCCAACCGAAGCCATTATTATTTTTTAGAGTGCACGTTACGGATATTTCATTGTTCATAATATACTCATGGCAAAGTCGAGAAAACCTTAATTGCCGTATTGGCATTATTCGAGTTTCATTTTCCGTTTTATGAACTACCGTTACGAAGCGGCACAGCAGATATGCATGTGACTGCTACGGGATGCGGGTAACTACTGATAAAGGTTTATTGATATTATTTATGAGAAAAAAGAGAAAGAAGGTGCGAAACGGGAAATTGAAAATTCGTAATAATAAAACGTGGTATAAGGAACACAAGAAAGAGGAAAGCAGAGTATTTGTGCAAATAGAACATCCGCACTCTAGCGGCGTTGTTGTGTTCTCAAGCTGGACTCAGGGGTTCGCAGGGAACAGAGCAACAACTCGAAGCATTTCCCATGTACCCGCATAACTTTAATATTAACTTTAATTAAGCATGTTACGCTAGTCGACCAGCACAACGTTAATCCAAGTAAAAACAGCTTAAAATTAAATTTTTGCATTTAACAAGGTCTGTAGAGCGATTTCCTGACGCACAAAAATATCTCTTTTTTGTCTCTTGACTCTATGAATGGGTTGAGTGATGACTCGATTGGAGGCACACAATACGTATTAAAGTAAATGTGGACAAGGACGTTAAACCAATAATCTGGACCTGCTTTGACGTATGCGGCGTATATGTTAATGCCTATATACTTTGATAATAGTTAAAGAATGATGTGAATAAAGGCGCTTGGCTTCACATTATCTTCGCATGCATCATCATCTTGACATTATGCATCACATTATCCTTCGCAAACTCTATCGACTCTTCCGGTTTTGCCATATAAATTTATCGGGTCGACCCAACTAGGGAATGGCCCAAATGAGGACCCAAACACGCTCGCAACAAGGTTAAGTACCAAATTGGTGCTGAAGATAAAGACAGAGACTTGAAAAGCTTGGCTAAAATCTGCTAAAACCACGCGAAGGGATAATGTTCCCAGCCAGCATTGTATATTAGTAGGCGTATGATAGAAGTTGTTTCAGTCTTGTGAATGCAAATATTTTTCAGTGTTTAAGACGAGAGGAGCGATGCCTTAAATGTCTTGTTTAATTCGGCCCTTAAGGGTCTATTGATGTTCAGACAATGCTCTAAGCATGAGCTACATGCCAGTGCGTACGATCATGTAACTGGCTACCACAACATTGGAAACAGAATGTTTATTTTCTCTTTCCCGTTGTTGTATAAGGTTCCTCGAGCTGCACACAGCGCAAATTTGTTCGGTGTGGCAGTCTATCGTTAAACAAGCCTCGGCAACAACCATTTCTTACTGACAAATAGGGTTTCGGGGAAGAATGGAGCTTGGAGTGTTTTCATTCATCGCTGCAAACGGATCTTGAAAACTAATGAACGCTTTATAATTCATTAGCGAAGAGAAACGATGCCACTTTTAAACCCTTAGTCTTTCAAATGTTTGTTTGAAGGGGAGAGCATTACCTAAAACTCAATGGCTAGTTTGTGATTGTCGTTGTATGAACGTTTTATTTGCATAATGTACGGCGTCGACTAATCTCATGAGAGTTATCCCTTAAGCGCTGTTTAGATGAATCACATCGCCAAAGCACCAAACAGGCAAAGGAAAGAAAATTGAGTATTTGATGCTAAGGTTTCATAATAAGCAATTCTGTGTGCACGACAAAGCCTTGCTTATATAAATTAAACTATCTAAACGTCTTTTTCTGCTTAGCGACTTCCTGTTGCTGACACTGTTTACAAGGCTATCGATGAATAACGCAGTACATCTCTATTATCTGATCTATTCATGAGGCTTTTGTTGGAACCATATGTGTGCACTTTTCCATAACGTCGCTAAGTCGAGCCACTCCTTAGGAGCCAAACCCGTGACTATTCACCTTGGGTCGGTTCGTACTCGTGAGCTACGGCCCCAGCAAAGCTCAACGCGAGAAAAATTTCCGCTTCCCCTAACGCAATATAGATATAGGATGAATCGTCGGTGGCGTCTACGCTGGCAAGATGATCAAGACAGTCGAGCTCGGTGGCTTGGTGCATTCGTATGCGCCTTGCGACTGAAGGAGACACGTAGGTACACGGATTCGACCCCCGCCAGTGCACATTTACATTTATATGGGGTCCGTCTTACGAAATAATGCAAAAAACTGCTACCGTGGACGTTAAACGTTGGCTGATGGTCAGTTTTAAAAAATAGATGATCAGGACAAGGACTTGAGTGGATCTCGGAGAATAGTTGCAGTAGCTGATAAAAGCGTTTCCTTCTGTTAAGCCTCTCTAAAATAAAGGGCAAACGTCTCCTTCATTATTTGGGGTATCGAACTCGGTGGTTTTGCGCACGTCTTGCCATCGGAGGAGACACGAGGTGCACGGGTTCGACCCCCCGTTGCACGTTTACATTCATAGAATCCGTTTTACGAAGTAATGCAAAAAGCGCTACCATGGACGTTATATGCTGGCTGATGCCCTAACATTATTTTTTGTTATCTAGGGTTTGCCAGGCGGGTTTGAATAACCAAAGTCATCCACAATTTTTTAGAGGGTATGCCAAACTGTAAAACTGCCCCCGCCGAGTTACGCTCTCGCACATAGAGTTTGCTCTGTCTACATTTGCCCAAGACGCACGAACATTTACAATGCAAAAACATAGATTTCAAGATTTCAGGGTAAAAAGGGTTTTCGTAGAGATCAGGGAGATGTTCGCCATTCCAAAAGATAGCAGAGAGGCAATTTACCTTATTTTCGTCGATTATTTACATAGTGTTACATGAATAAATTCCCATAACGTAGTTTATCTAACCATATGAAATGGGCGATATATTTACTTTGTCTATTAAGAAACCCTAGTTTTGTGATAAGTCAAATTGTAGGTTGTCACCAATTAACCGACCGGTTGCTGCCCAAGAATCGCTCTAAGGCTTATTCTATTATTTATTTATTCTATATAAGCTTATTCAATATAAGCTTTTGCGGTCTTCTCGGCTGCTGGCCCGCCTAGAGGCCAGTAAATAGCCATAGCTCAGGCTGAGAGTATCTCAGTTCCGCTTAACGTTTACACAGTTATCTTCTAGAAAGCACTTCGAATGATGTGCAAACCTCTTCGTGGACTTGATGCAAGGACTGGCTTGCCTATTATGTAGCACACTAACCGTAGTATCTTTCCCGTAAACGATTCTTAAGCAATTATGAGTAAAATATGGCGGGCATTAATATAAATTTGTCCAGAGCGATCACAGCAGGAAGTGGCTTTTTGATACGAACTCGGAACGTTTTCAAAGTACAAATCTATTGAAGCCTGAAATGTGATTCCTGCTGTCAAAATTGGCGCTTATAAGATACATCCGAAGTGAATATATATTATTTAAGTTCGAGGGAGTTGTAACATCTGTCTATTATAGGATACCAAAATGATCTGCACCACTTAGCTTACAGAAATGCACAGAATGTTTTAGAATTTAGAATTGATAGGTGGTTTCATGTCTTAAATATTGTCTGATCTGAAGTGTAAGAAAATGATTAACGCAGATTGGTTCTCGTCCTACACTCGACTTAGAAATATGTCAACAAATATTCGATCAGAATTTACCCATCTGCAAATAATAACGTATATTGTGCCCTCGAGGCGTTTGTATTACACTGAAAGCGTAAGCTATAAACCATAAAAAATTAAATATTACTTGTAGCTACGTGTTCACGGTAAAAAATTGGTTTTGTTCTAATATCCACACTAAGTGTCGCGTAACAAGCGAATGTAACGCATCACTTCTTTTTTCCTCTCAACGGATTTATCGTTAAGGGTGTCTTCTGCTTAGTAATTATAATAATAGATGTTACCAATATCTATGATGTTTATGAACTAGCTTTTAAATACGATTCTACTTTGTAAAGTGTACATGATAATGGGATGATTGTGATGATTATTATAGATAATATTTTCGGTTTCATCTCCGACAGTAATTAAGGCGAATTGACAACCGATTTCTTAATTGAAAATAAAAATGGCCCTGGGAGCCACGAAAGTTTATTAACTGCAGTATCATTTCCAATATAGACAGAGCATGACTTTTCTGTTTGTCTGAAAGCTCAAGACTAACGAGAGTTGGCAAGACGATAAAAATAGAAATTGGAATAAAAGACATATCACAAAAAGCGTGCGTGAGCTGTTTATCGAATGATTTGAGTTTGTTAACGATGAAGTTGGCTTTTGCTGCCGCCGCTCAAACCCTCCTTTTTGTATAGTCGGGTAGTGGGCCGGGAACTCCGAATTAACGTTATATGGTCTTACAGACGCAGTTCGGTGGTGACTCCGTAGCAATGGCCCATACAATGCGCTGAGTGCGCTAGTGAGTGGGTGCATTAGCGAATGAGCGGTTTGTCTGTGCCGAAGCCATCGCCTTCGACACATGTCGTCGTCCTTGTTTATTCGGGCATTCCTCTAGAACTCCCCAACCACTGTAAAGTATGCCCAATCAAGCACTGGTTGTGCCTTTGTTAGGGTGTCGATCCTTCTTACAGCGCTAACTTCCCGCTCACGGCAAACAATGCTACTCACTTGCATGATACCCCCAACCTTGAGTGGAACTGGGTGAAAAGAGATTGCGGTCTAACGTTGTTACAGTGTGTCAGTAATGTTATGGCTCGTGCCACTCTCAAATGGTCCGTTGCCAAAATCAGGTCCTAAGGTCAACAACTTGTGCACAGCAGAACGAACGCATGTACGGTGCAGACATATCTTATTTAGATGAACAATATGTCAACTCATTCTTCGTCACAGACGTCGAAAAGAGGCGTCTAATCTGATCAACTTACGGTTTGAGTGGCACTTTTCTACAACTAAAATGCATCCGTTCTGCTAATACGACCGCTCTGCCAGTACAGTTTTGATTACTCAATAAGATTCGTGAAGTGGGCGTAAGGAAAATAAAAGTTGAAATAACATTTATAAAATAGGTTTGGCCACGATCTGTAATATTTTACAGCTTTTTTGTGTTATCCGCATGCCGGTACTGCAAGAAATTGTGTAAAGCTATTATTATTATTATTATTATTATTATTATTATTATTATTATTATTATTATTTTTTGCGGTGGTGCTGGTGTTATTTTTGTTGTTATGTATGTACAATTCAATCTTTTTATATTAGTAGCACCATTATGTACCTTTGCGGACTAGTCAAGAATATGCACGTGGGACCACTGATAAAGTATGTTTCCTGGCCGCACACATTTTTTGAGGCTTCCGTCCTATTTTCAGTGAGATTCTAGGCCTAAGAAAGGTGGGTGTACGAAACGTTGACGTTAAAGGTAGGGATTAGGGGTGGCACCAGCCTATCGCAATCTGCACACGCCCACAGGTAATCTCAGTCTATTGATTAAGAAGCATTTGATAGGATAGGTTGAGATAGGGCAGTCAAATATTCCCGTCCTTTAAGCAACCATGAATCCCCACGGCTGTCGCGCGGCACCAACTCAAACCCTAACCGGCTAGCCAAGTCTATTTAAATGTTCATTACTATTCACATTGGGGGTTAGAAGGTACCCCTCTAAACGAGATGCGTACTGAAGTGCGGAAAGGCTTTTGAGAAATTTCATTCTTCACATCCACGATATGCGAAAACAAGCTGTAAAGTCTGGAATTCGAGTCGGCTTTGAAAATGAAGCAAAGTTGCAGTCATATGTAGAGGTCCTCACACTCGTGGAAGGGGGCGATGTGATCGAAGTAGACGAGGATATTCCAGAGCTTACGGGGGACGAGGTGGCGAAAACGACCGAACACCTGGCACGCGAAAAAGCACCAGGCCCGGATGGAGCTCCTTCGCGGGTTGTAAAGCTTCTAGTTAAACGGTGGCCAAACGCCTTAGCGACTCTGACCAGCAAACTGCTTGCGGGCGTCCGGTACATGATAATATGTGAACGCGCGTCCCTAAGCGTGATCCTAAAACTGGGGAGAACGGAGACGCTCTCTTACTGCCTTATATATTTGCTGAACATAATGGATAAAGTCTTTGAAAGCGTCCTGGTCATAAGCCTAAACGACGAGACAGAAGCAAACAACACTCTCTTAGAGTTGCAACATGCCTTTCATAGGAGCAGGTTCACTTTCGAAGCACTGAAGAAGGTCTTGGAACGGACCTTTGAGGGAGGACTGAAGGTCTTGAAAACGAAGTCTTTGTCCTACTCATTCTCCTGGATACCAAGAATGCGTTTAACTCCATGGACTGGAAGGTTCTGATGGACGCGTTACACAGGAAGAGGATCGCCATATCTGCGGAGGGTGACCTTGTTATATCTTAACAGACACGCTCGCGGCTCACAACTGGACATACGTATGAGGTAACGGCAGTGGCTCCCCAGGTTTCGATCCTTGGACCGATCGTGTGGAACCTGGCCTATGACAATGTGCTGGATTCGAGCAGTTACCTATGCGACTACACGAATGATCTCGCGGTTCTAATGATTGCCCGACAACGAAGTACACTACAAGGCAGGGCAATAAAGCTTTAGCGCGAATTAACGAGTGGATGGCCCAAAACCGTCTGTAACTTACCCCGTAAAAGACCGAGGCCTTGTTCCTAACAAGCCGCAAGAAAATGGGGCGCTTCGGTTGGAATTGGTTGCGTACTCCATCGCGCTGATAAAAATGAGTAGGTACCGGTGAGTCAGCCGGTGTTATTCCTGACCCTGGGCTTATTGGAAGCGCTCACATAAAACATGCGATAACCAAGGGCCAGCGGGTAAGCCTGAACCTGACATGACTGATTCTCAGGGTGGGTGAAGCAACCGATAGAAACAGAAGATTGCTGGCGTTTATGGGGGATTCGTCGCCCTATACCGAGCGTCCGGATAGGACGCTCACGATTTGCCTGTTACGATTGGCGATCTGGGTAAGCCGGTCGTGCAGAACTGTCGGAAGAGGCGGTACTTATTTTGGCTAAGATGGTGGCATGGGACTTGCTAATCAAAGAGCGGAGCTCATGGTTCTTCGAAGATCAGCCGGTTATGATAGCGGCGAGAAACCCCACCATCAATGAGTGGCAAATTGAATGGCCGTGCAAAGAACCTACGGAGAACGCTTGGACCAAGTTGTTAATTCCGAAACTTATGGCTGGACAACAGTGGCCAGCTGACCTATGAAAGTATACAGTGAAGATTGGGAAATTTGACACCGATAAATGCATCTTGTGTAGGACTGGAAAGACGACGCTGAATACACGGTTCTACTTTTTTCCTCCATAGTCGAGGCAAGAGGGACTGGTATAAAGGGGTTGCCTCGGCCAGCATTGGCGGGAAAGGTGCTGGACCATATGATGACTTTGTTTCGAGCCTTGCAGAAGGGAACACGATAGCATAGAGCCAAGTACGGCGACACTAAAAAAGGCTATTTGGACCAGACTTGCCGAAAGCAAAATAGCGGGGCTCCCCGGAGAGAGGGGTCCGAAAGGTTCCTGAGGGTGGGACGTCAGGGGAGGCAACCGGTGCTCCACCAGGTGTTGATGAACCCTCGCCCGATCCTCCGGGGCGAGCGGCGGGCTGCTATTTCGTGAACTGAAGTAAGGCTGTCGCAATTAGCGGCTGCTGGAAGTCTGGTGTTTACACCCTTCCATGGTCTCGAAGGAGTGTCATTAACATTCCGAGCCCTGAGAGGATGGAGGAAATACGAGTTTTAGCGTATTGGGGCTTCGCGCTAGCCACTTTCTGGTTGCAGTGCCGCATGAGCATTAAGGGTTTACCTAACCCCCTCCCCCAAAAGCTGCTATTATATAGCTGTGTGCACAGATATTTGTCGTCTTTTTATTTCCAAGGGCCACAGACGGTTCGGAGTGAAGCATAATTATAGTACTGTCCGATCTACAATTGATAAAAGAAGAATCAAAATGGGTGGTTCGGTCTATAGTATTCAGCGTTTCATGAATGCATATTATTCTCTCTGGGGCCTTTTGAAATGTGTGGATTTGTATGATAGCTAGAGTTTTCGGAATCATAACATGTAGTTTATTTGACATTACTGTAGATTCAATTATTCCTTTCCCACACGAAATGGTTTAGCTGTGAGGATCAAAGCGGCGCTCTCTGTATGGCTAGATTACCAATTTTACTTTTGTGCAACACAAGGCACACTCGGCGGCCAGAAGTGTTAGCACCACAGCTATGGTAGAAGGTATGCAAATATCGCTCGCGCATAAGCCTGTGCAATATTTTGCGTTTCAGATTGTATTTCTACCAGTAAATATAAATTCGTATATTTATAAAGTTGGAGTCGTCGTGACAACTGAGCAATTTTCTGCACAGCGCGCATTGAGCATCTTGTAGAGGTTTTGAGCTGTCGCTTTGCAAAAAAGTTGAGAAATAACACCGCGATTGTATTGTTTTTTCCTGCAAGATGCTTTGAAATGTTGTACGCTGAGTGATTCTGGCCGTTAATTAGGCCCGAGGTAACGAAAAAATTCTGAAAGGCTGTGGCATTTCTTGAACTAACGTCGTCAATCAGAAACAAACTGGATATGTAGGAGCGGAATTCTCTCCTGTTATCTATAAAAACAGAGGATTGCTCGATGAAATTTTCTTACTAAACATAGAATTCCAAATAACACTGCTAAATTTTTATAAGCAAGCGTGATATTAAATTCTGATTAATTCCAATGCTTCCAAAGCTTAGTTTGAGTTCAGCATCTCGTTTCCATGCCTCTTTCTATACATGGACCGCAATTTAAGAGGCGTATCTCAACAGCACGCTAATAGCGGTAATACGATATAATGTGCGTGACATTTCCTGCAATGCTTTACACATGGTGTATCTAGCAACAACGCTAAGGGTAAGATGCTTTTGGGACAGTGATGCTTGTTGTTCTCCAAAGTAAGCGCAATTTCCCAACGACTAGGACTGATTGAAAAAGCTCACTACCCTAGTTTTTACTGGAGTTTCACGCTCCACACGTCGACGGAGTTGCAACTTGGCGCCTCGGGTGACGATTCACACGCAAGCGGACACGGCTGTCTAATAGCTACCAGCGTACCCAATACTATTTTATACCAGTTTAGGGCATATATTTGAATGCCAAAAGCCGTACTCACTAACAAGCCGGGAGGGCCGCCGGAAACGATCCTCCTTACCGGAAGTGACGTGCGAAACAAGTTCTGATCATTCGGACTTCTGTTGTTCCTTTGACTGCCATTTCTTCAGCAACTGCGCTTATGTGACATCTATTGTGGTAATGTTGGTGGTAGTAGTAGTAGTAGTAGTATCAGCGCCTATAATTTTGTTAAATGATCACTCATATTCCCGCTGACACGACATCTACACTTGAATTTCAATCGATCGTAGCGACTATGACCCACCTTCTCCATATTTCCTGCCCTTCAGCCATTCCTGTCTTTCTTTCAACCACAACCGAGTTCGTGTCCAATAGAATCGTCAGCGTCATTTCGCTGACGACGCTGCTTCGAGATGAGGTTCGACGGCTTTGGAGACGAAGTTGCGACGAAAGGATAGAGGACACTCGTACGGAAGCCCAAAGATCTTCCGTACAGGCTTACAATCAGTCCTGTGAGTCTCCGGGTGCACCGGAGGGCCCTACGAATGGGGATCCCTAGCCGTTGTAATGATTTTGCCGAACAGGTAATAGGTACTAGTTCGTAAAATTCGCTCGTGCTATGGCGCATCAATAGAAAGAAGGGACAAACTCCTTGCAGACATGTTCACCGCGTTCACCGCGGAGGCCTTATGGTTGAACACGAATCCGGTACTACATATAGCATGCAACTATGATACAAATGTTCGTTTCACCCAGATAGTGATTTAATAAAGCTTCGACCATTCACTTTTCGTCATCTTTTTGTATTATCTTCATTAAATGCCTCATAATTATGACAACTAGCTAGGCGGTTTTACAGGTGTATAATATTTATGGTTCACCAAACACGTTTTTTAACAAAGTCAAGCGACTGGTGACTACCTAGATCTACTTGGATCTTGATCAGACTAATACGTTTATGCGCTTATGAGCAAAACTGCTAAATATGATCGACATTCATGTTTCCATATAAGACTATATGAGCATGAGTGAAATTACATTTCCTCGTAGAGACAAACAGACAATGGTTGATCGCTGCTATACGTAAACTACACGATATGAGTTTTGAGGTAGCGTTGTTCTTTTTCCCATACTTCTAAAGAAAATTGATATCACGACTAATACCGTAGAGTTCGCCTTATGGAATAGAATTGAGGAAGATCTGAACATGAATTCAATTTTACACTTAAGAGATGAGCCTCTAAATACTCGTCTAAACTCAGTAGTTGTAAAAAGCAATGAATGATTTTAAGTGCAAAATATGTTTTAAAAAAATTTAATTCTAAATAAAATTGATTAAGAATTATAATCCGGCGAAGTCTTGTATATGAATGTTTAAAGTTAATTGCATTTATTTTATCCCACCAATAATATTAATTATAATTAGCAACTCCGATGAGATAGGTTGTCAGTTACCCATGTAAGACACTATTCATACGATATTGGTTTTAGTCGGCACAGTCTGCTTTAATTTAAAACTTCTAGATAAATTTCTCTAGTAGTTTTTATTAGTATAAATACTCCCATTCTGTTGTTAGATACATCAAAGTAAATTTGTTATTTATATTGATACGTAAACAAGTATTTATACGAGCTCCGTATGGTGAAAGAAATTGCCGTTGAATATGTTGCGGTGATACCGCTAGATGAGTTGAAAAAAATCTTTTGCCGTATGAGAATAGCAAGTTACAATGACTATTTATAACTTAACTAAGAACACAGTCTGCATTCATATCATTTTAACCAACATGGAAGTACTGTTGCGTTAAAAGGGCATGCACGATGCAAAATGGTATTTACCGTAAGCTTTACTGTTGACAACGACATTGCGTCGGTATCATCGCAAACCCTTTTGATAACACTCAATTGATGCTGACACTAACGCGATTCTGTCATTGAAGTCGGTTAGTCGTGTATAGCGATAAGACAGGAAAAGGATGAAAATAAGTTAATTTCGTTAACCAATCAAACATTGATTTTTAAGAACAAAAACCAAACAATGTGAAAATTTGTATGATGACATTATAAGCAGTTAGCAGTGCGTTAAGTGCTAGCAAAGAAACCCATCTGTTAGTTAACGCGTCTTACCAAAGCTGTAACATACCATCAGTGAGTGCTTGGAGACAAGAGGAACAAAATCGATTTTCCAGACGTGGTTCGTGGTCGAAACACAAAAAAATTCGTGAGTCACCCAACACACAATGAACTCATGAAGATGGTTTTGCTACCAACATTTTCATACATAACCCAGCCAAATATATACTGAAAACAGATATCGCAAAAATCTTTCATACTTTCAACGTTTCCAATTTGTACTCATCTATTATTTACTACATATTGCAGGCTTGCTCTGATAATATTTGTAGTCAAAATTGCTGGGAGTCTAGGAAAACCCTTTTGTTGTTTGTACTCAATACGTAGAGCCATATGCATTGTTGTGCTTGAGTTGGTAAGCAAGACCGCGGTACAAGCATCGCCACATCATATTCATTATCTAGGTGAATCAGTGAAGTACCTAAAGTGTCCAAATCGTTTCCACTGCATAAACTTGATATAAACGAATTTAATCAAATTTTACATTGTTTACCCTCGCACATACGTTTTGCCTAAGACTACCAGCATCAACACACCATATTTAACTATGCACTTAATTAATATATCTCCGGAAATGTCGACATGTCCCTTTGCCTCCTGTGCATTGCTCATCGCGCGTGATAACGTGAAGGCGTGGTCCGGTAACCATATAGTTGACAAACCTCAAAGAGCCCCTCCTGGGGGGCAGGTAGATCCTGTAGAGACGGGATGAATATCTGAGGACCCGCAGACTGTCGCCGCCGTGCACGTGGCGGCAATGCGAGTTCTCGACGCCCGCTAGGGGACACCTCTCGCGAATGGCTCCATAAGAAGTTAAGTACCTGTGTGACGATAGCATACAGGTTCTTTTTCTCGTTTCATTACGCTGGTTATATTTAATCGCGACGTACGAATAATAGGCTTTCAATTCTCCCAAACAACATTTTAACCATGAACGATTAAAACATACCTATGACGCATTGGTAGGGGCCCACGTTATCACACAATGTTATATCATTATTCAACACAATTCAAGGTCAGCTCAGATGGTAATGTAACATAAGTTTCAGTACAACATCCATCCGTTGTAAAATTCAGAAAGCATAATAGCTAGCAGACAGCAATAATTGATTCACAATGACAACAAGGAGCAAATACACGATGGAGAGTATTTTTCATATATTAATGAAACACGAAATCTCACATTTACACGAATATCAATTCAACAGATGCATTGGTAACAAGCAGCATAAGACAAATTGAGTCCATCCTTTCTATCATACAAACATACGCGGAGGATTACATGAAGATGTAAAGGAGGGTGGTGAGTGAATTTGTATATGTGTATAGTTATGCTCTTATCTAAGGCAATCTTATGTTTTATTCATTATATGGTGCCAACTACAAAACTATTAAACCTTGTGAAAAAAGAGAGTTTTCGTAATAATTTTTTCCCCTAAGGAGTCACCGATATGATCGGTACAAGAGTAAAAAAGAAAACACATGAACTGTAAGCAACTATACAACATGTTAGCAGGGTGAAAACGGAGTTATAATACATTGACAATGACGTTGGAGAGTTCAGTTATGCTCTTAACTTACGATTTGAGAATGATCTATAAGTGAGTTGCTTAATCAAGCAACTTATTGACAGATTCCGTAAGTCCAAGCTCACATGGGGAATTGCGCAGAGAAAAACGGAATCTAATAATCTTGATGTCACTTTAACTGTTTTTTAAACATTAGAATTAAAGGCTCTATTGGATTGTAGAAAACCAGTCTTTACAGATAAAAAACATTTAGTGGAAGTTGTTTCCAGTTGGGTCATTCCTTGACAAATCCATGGAATGCACAATCAATATTTCCTGCGTTTATATGAAAGAAAGCGCATCATGATAAATATATCATAAGGGGTGTACCAATGCTGCCAAAACTAAAAAAATATTTGGGGGTTATTACGCACTGCGCTGAGAATCGTGACACATACGCGTGCATTCTAATTCGTTGGGAAGACTTTCTTGCGACACGACTTATCCACGTACGCATCCAAGGGCAATACATTCGTAAACATGAATGATAAACACTTTAGATCACTAAAAAATTCCACAATTTTTCATATCAATACTTCTTCAAAGGATTTCACTCACCATCCTCCCTCATTATGGTGTTGGAGAGCTCACAAAAACATATTTGATTACCCTATATTATGTTTAGATAATGAAAAAGGTAAGCTGGTTGTAGACAAACTCTACTTTAGCCAAATTGCAGCTTAGCCTGAAATATTCATGTGAACGCGCGGTTTTGAAACACGAAGCAAATGATGGCAAAGAAGAGCAGTACATACATGTTTTTAAGTCAGCCGAAGATAATTCGAAAACATTTAGCATCATCGTATTCCGACAACTGTCTCCAAAGTGTTTACGGTTCAAGAACATTTAAGCACAATATATAAGTACATAGCGAATAAGAAACGCCTTTATGCGTTTAAGTTTTACAGGTCCACGCGGTTCATATTGTTTCAAATATATTATTTTTATTGGCTATCATATTTACCACAAAATATTTGCCATTTGCAAAAATCCAACCTGTAGGTTAGGACAAAAGGTTGCTCGGATTTATTTCCTTACCTGAAAGGGAAAAAGCAGACATACTTAATAATTTTGATAAATATTAATAGTAAAAGAAAAGATTTAAATACCTACACTTTTTTCCAAGCCTCTGAATGCTTATCCCACTACTAGTCAATTTTAACTAGCACCACACTGACCATTGATTAGGTATGAAATGATTTTGAAAGCATTGTAGGTGTTTCAAAACAGCCGAGGTCGAATTGGTAATATTTAAAACGGAAAGACACTTGTTTTTTATGAATATCAAATTTTTTTGTACAACTATCGAGGATAATACAGATAACATTCATTAACGCGCTTAAGATGACTTTCGGTGAAAATCTGAACCAGAAAGACCATTCCTTTTTTGGGCATATGTAACTATAGCCGTCGTTTCTTTCAAACGTGTCGACATTTTTGTCTAACATTTCTACTATCGAAATTGTTCTAGTATGCGTGTGAGTGGTACCATCTGACGTACGGGAAACAGTTATCTAGCTAGAGGCTCTTCCCGCATGTGCAGACTAAAACGCTGCGTGTGGCTGTGTATGTATACCAAATCTGGCCTGACAACGTTTCTGGTTTCACCTTAACACACAGAATCATAAAAGCCAGCCTATAACGAACCCATAAAAACTGAGCTTAACATCTCAGTCGCACTCTGTTGATCAAAGCTGGTTGTGTCCATTACCGCTCTTTACTTAATACTAGACTTCGATCCTTAAAGTAGAGTAAATATTGTTGTCATTAATAAATTTCGAGTCCTATCGTTCATCAAACTCAGCGTTCAAAAAGGCAAATGAATTGTGGTAATCAACAAATAAATGTAAAGCTCGCCCTTTTTTGGAAAGTTCTTGTGGGATAGCGGATGATGTTTGTGTATGTTTGATTATATATATATATATATATCCGTGCCTGATTTAAATACGTGAAACAACAGTTGCTTTCGTACGCCGTTTTCCTTTTTACGTTAAATAAAACCAGCTAAACGGCCTAAAGGTAGCCATACCTCGCAAAAACAAAAGCTACTATAATTACAAATAATTACACTTTGCATAAGAAAATGGCACGTATATTTCAGAAGCTGGCGTATTCTCTCCGATTTTTGTAATACTGCCTAATTGACCAACTCTTAATTTCGAAGGCTTGCAAGCGAATATCTGATACAAAGGATGCTGATTCTACAGAAAATTTTATGAACAGTATAAACGGGTTGAATTTTTAGGTGTGCAAGCGTAATGATTAAAGCCATACGTGAAAGTGTATGATGCCCGCAAGTCTAACTAATTATTTTGCTTTAATGAGGCATTCCGTACTGATTTGAATACATTTCATTGTTATTCGAAAAACGCTGCTGATATGAACCATTTGTTCAGTCTCCGTCACCTTTAATGCTCTTATTGTATTTTTCTATACAATAAAATTTAGCGCTGTAAAACCATAGTTCCTTTAATAAAGTTTATGAACTATTGAAATGAATGAACCAAGCACATTACGCTCGCGGTGCTTGGTCACAATATAATGGTTTTCATGGATTCTATATTATTGCTACATACATGAAGCTTTAGCTTGCAACCATGTTCTACATCGCGTCAGAAATTCGCCTTGGACTTCGTAGGTTGTCGCCCTTAATGTCATGTTCTATTATTCAGACTTCACGTAGGAATTTTTTATTTTTGTTCCTCATTAAAAAACTATGCAGTCGTTGCACCCGCCGTACAATATCTTGGCGGAATGTGACTTATGTCGCCATAGCAATGATGGGTTTGCTTCTGAAACCTGTTTTTTACAAAAGCCATATTAGAAGCGACACCGATGACGATGCAAAAGATGAAAACCGGCTGAAGCGAAGAACTACGAAGGCGATTCGCCGAGCAAAGAACCGGGTCAGAAAGATTAAGAGAAACAGCCTTGTGTCGGGCCTATAGAAAAAATATAATGGTATGCTATATATGAATGCGCACATGCATTTCTTACACTTCTCGATGAAGATCTGACTTTCGTACCTGCCGTCTGTACTCTTTTCTGTTGCGCCCGCTGCTGCGCAACTCTATGCACGTGGGTGTGTGCGTGTGTATGTGGTGTAAGGACTTGGACGAAGCAGGTTAAATAAGCTTGACCTTCAAGCGAAAAGACAGCTTAACCTTAGCTAGTTGATCTGTCTAAGTATCGCTGTCTCTGTCTCAATCATAAATAGCGCAAAAGGGAGGCCCTTGCTACCTTACGCAAGGATCTCCCTTTTGCGCTGTGTGATTTGAACATTACATACCCAGGATAAGCAAATCGTTAAATACAATGGTGTAGCTACCAATTCACGATGATGTGTATACGATAATAGTAATAAGCTGCTCTGTCAGGTCACCTGTTTACACACTATAGTCTACTAGCTAACCAACATATCAAAATTGTAAGTCGTTCTCAATGAAAAGTCTAGATTGCTTTCATTCCGTCCTCTCTCCCTCTGTTTTCCCGTCTCTTTCTTTCTCTCATATAGATATACAGCCCGCTTGTGCATTAATGAATGTCTGACCCAATTCGAAGACCAGTGCTGCTAATACCACTGTTCGTTTCTAATACTAAATTTAAAACAATAGAACTATCAACAGATCTACACTTCTCTCTCCCTGAGACTGTACAACGGTTAGATGACATCGACCGAGTTTGCTGTGTTCGCTATTATTGGCTGCTTAATAACGGACAAGCTAAATTCGTTTTCTAAACAAAAGTGGTACCCGAGATGCATTGGACTAAGGAACTACGACAAATTAGCCTAGGACACATTTTTTCTTTCCTGGCGCGGAACGTAAATGGCATAGATCCAATGCCACTATGTGCCTATCTTTCTCTCTTCATCACCTTCTTTTATCAGCTGCACATAAATTTCATCATCTCTGTTCATATTTGTCTATAGCCATTTTACAACTATGGTGCAAGTATACGCGTAGTTTTTACACATATTTCATAATCAACTGGTTCACCAGCTGAAGTCGCACACGGTTTTTCGTAGATGACCGCGTGTTGACGTTACTCTTCGACTTCACGTACGTGTGTTGTGTCAGAAAGCACATGTCTCGATTTTGCTAATCATAGTTGAAAAGCGACCCTGTATATAGGTAGAATATATATTTTGAACGTTGAAACGCTTCAAACAACGACCAGCCAATGCAATACTTTATTTTTAGTTGGTACACAATTTTCGAAAAAATATCCTTCTTTTCACCCTATTCTTTTTCTAAAGCGTGGTGATTTAGAATATTAGTTAACTCGGCCTATTTCACATCAAATCTGGAACTCAAACGCAATATACATAAATTTAATCTTGTGGTTTACTAAATAGCAGAACGCCTTATTTTCTTTTTTAAACCTAGTAATATCAAATTCGTGGTGCTGGTGTACTTTTAGATACAATCACCATTATTTGTACACTTTGTTCTGATGATGTGAAAATTTGATATAGCCTTTATAGACATTTTGTGATCGCTGGCTTGTCGAATGGCAATTCGATTGGGAAGCTGTTGTTATCGAGCTGATATGAGCTGATTACCCGGTTAAGCAATCCAAGCACCAAGACCCATAATAACAACAACCGCACCATCAAACAGCAGTTACGCCGGCTAGAACAGTACAATGTAATATATCAGCAAACCAAACGTAAGCATAAATAGCGCCGCTATAATTTCGACGGGTGTCTTAACCGATTACAGGCAACGAGTGGCAAAGAACAAGCGCCTGGATGCTTTACAACAATGTATATAGCCACTAACATTTCAGAAGCGGATGGCAATAGTGGCAGCAGCGCATGGGCAATGTTGTGCGATAAAATGTGTGTCCGTTATGTGTGTCCGCACATGCAGTGTTTTTGTCATGTCCACATTTGTAGAACCGTCGGTTCCCATTTTCTTCTCACTAGGCACACTCACTGACCAGCAACTAGTCACACATAGAATTTCGTGTGATATTCTGCAATGAAGAGGCTATGTGGACGCTGCAAGCGACATATCTACTCGTAAAATAATTCGGCTGCATTCCGGACGTTTTCTCCAACATAATACACACTAACAGACACACATAAACATATATATATCAGACGGCAATTTCTATAAAACTTAGCCACCGCTGGCAAGGGTGCGTGCAAATGCCAGCTACCCTTCCGCTTGATGTCTTTAATGGATAATGCGGAGGAATGGGGATATTTGACAGAACTATAGGAGAGGTCGAAACCAACGCAGGTGGCACACCCGACTACCATATGACACGCAATAACGTGTCCAGATTTATCTGCGACCGTCAGTGTTGCTTTCGTCGGATCGGTGCTCGCCATTACGATAAATTGTGACAGCTGTAAACAGAAATGGGGTACAGACCCCGCAAACACGGCTGTAAGTAGCGAGCGGCAGACAGGTGTGATAGCCGCTGGGCAGGCCAAACACACGGGAAATTCCAAAGAATGTTGTATCTTTCTTGTTTTGAATAACACTTTACATACGGTGAGGATTTGGCAATTCTAGGATAGGTTCACCAGGTGACGTTAACGCCAAGAACGTTAAGTTGTCATAGGGCGCAAATTTTAACTGCAAATTACTGCGTTTGATTTCAGCACCCTTAAAACTAAATTACCATGAGCATGGTAGTAGTTGGCGTTCATGTCTCCAAGTAGGAAGCCGCTGAGGCAAAGGAAAGTAAAGGGGATACTAAGTATAGCAGCTTTAGGTAAACAAATGCTGTTTATTCGTTGGTAGTTGTTAAAACAAATTGTTACATACAAGTTACAGCTGGTCTGCACGTTCGGATTTGTATTAGATCCTAAGAGCGAAGTTATTAAAATACAATTTATAGAAACTGAGGTGAATGCCTGTTGGTCGGAGCGTGGACAAATAGACTACGATTTGGCACTTGAAATCTGGTTCCCAAGCTTCCAAATCTGCCTATCACTTTGAACGCCAAAAATTCGTCACGATTTAAAGGCTCCTCGAGCGGCTTTTTATCAAAACTAGTTCAGAGGTTCAGGTGTCATGCTACACAGAATTCGCTAAACGAATCTTGTGGGCGTAAGACGTAGAAGTCTGCATCCCGGAGGCTCTTATCACCGACATAGTAAGAGTTAGGGAATTATAGGGGATCACAAGCATTAAACAATCGCTTCGCAACGGTTGGTACCAGGACTGTTGACGAGATTAAACATGGACTAGAGTCAGCGTGGTCATGTTCAACTTTACTGTTTGCCCTCTTACGAGTAGAAGTTTTAGCTGCGTTAGAGTCTACTAAAGCGAATTGGTTTTTTAATTAAGCGTTGCATAGCGTCATTCGCTCGTCTTCTTATACATATCGTCAACTTGCTGATTTGTCTGCATTGAGGCATGCGCGCCTCATCCCACCCCTTAAAAACAAGGACGATTGGAAGCTCCTGAACAATTACTGTACTATCTCGCCTGTTGACTTCTTATCCAAAGTTTTTGAGAAGACAGTGAGAGCTAGACTAGGTGAGCATCTATTGTCTATTATCTTTTTCTTGGCCTGCCGGTTTAGCTTCATAGCAGCGTGATCATCACGCTAACTTTTGCTCACTTATGGCAGAGAATCGCTAGCGCTGTTGAGAGGAATTAGATATGTTTTGGAGTTTTCTGGATGTGTCAGCTGCTTTCAACTGCCCCAGACACACATTTTTTTGCATGCTCTGGGGGTTTTGGGCGCAACGAAATAGACATGAAATAGCTCCTCTCCCACATCGCAGGTAGAAGGCAAGCGGTCAGGATCGGTGGCACCCAGTCAAAATGGTTCGCAGTCGACATCGGGACACTCCAAAACATTATTCTTAGGTCATTCGTGTCTCTGGTGCTCATACACTGTATTATTCTGAAAATCGTAGCTGAGAGCTTTTACGTGATGGTAGCTACTGCAGATGACATCTCCTAACCGTTCCCCAGTTCTCAGGACGACATAAGCGAGACTGTTGGAAGGGTTGACAACGTCGTTAGAATGTTCGAACGGTTTGGGCTTGTAATTAATGCTAGTAAAATGAAGTTGTTTTTTTCTATTCGACTTATCCGAGCATATCAGCCAAATTAACATGAATTCTATACAATTTATATCTGCTTTGTAAATGAACCGACTTAGCATCGATTCTATGCCATGCGTATCCAACTCTCTTAAATGAGCGGAACTAAACGTTGGCCTATATGATTTGTACCCATCTTATACGAACTAAACTACTATTGAGTGTTGAGATTGCCCCTATTCGTTTCTCTGACATATCTACGTCGTGCACGAAGCCGGTGAAATATCTCGGCTTCACGCTATAGGAACACAAATAGGTAACACGATCACCTAGAAACCGTCTTACTACGCGGTGGTTGCCGTTGGAGTTTCTCTGAGCGGCCTGATACTCGTCTAAAAATCATTACCGTTACCGCTCCTATGCTATGGTGTAAGAGTTTGGGGGAATGGTTATAAAATAATTTCTCTTAAAAAAGACTATCCAGCATGACGCTGTTCGGATCATCTACATCAAAGCCTAACGCGTTCTTCTAAAAGTTACCTATCTTGGGCACGGTATTTGCTCCACGTTACGCTTTTTGCCTTTAAAATATGTGATGGAACCATTCATAATGGCATTGCCTTCCCAGAACAGCCTATAGACTGCCTGTATTTTTTACGCCCACTGCTGTCAAAGAATCCAGTCGCCATGTTCTTGTGTATCGCCTTCCAGAGATCTGGGGCTCGCTTCCTTCCAAGGTTCGTTCATTCTCAGCGAAAAAATTTGCAGAACAGGCAAAAACATTTTTCTCAACTTGTGTCGGTCATTGTCCTGTATATTTCGCGTACGACTCTTTCAGTGTGTTTTTTGGCCAATTTATATTTTTTGGCGCATTTTATCTCCTCTTAATGTATATCTTTTTAATGTGAACTGTAACAAAGCAGCAGATGTAAACATTTTAAATATTCGGTACAGTCTCGTACAGAAATCATTACAATCAATTATGGCACTATATGCTTCGCGCAAAGAAAAGACGTTTCATCATTACTTTTAGGAGAACTTGGATGGTGTAATACTTGCAGTTCCGTCAATAAACCAACGTTATATTTTATTGCTTCACAATCGATTGATACATACCTGCTTCAAGAGATCAGTATGATCTGTAGAGCATTACAATATACATTTTCTTTCAGTAGAACTATGTGCGTATGCGAAACATACTTTTTTTCTTTCAGCAAAACTTTGTACGTATACGCATTGTCAGGCACCTTAATGCAGCTCTTGAAAATTTGCAACAGTGTCCTCAATTTATCGTATTGGGCGTTTGGTTTCCGCGTTCTTAGAGTTAATGCCCAGAAAGGGTTGTTACAACAATTTACTACACCGCGGAAAATATAATCATTTGTAATAAAACGAGCAGTTCTTTTAAATAAGTCCCGACGTTTGAACCAGCCCATATAAAATTGCAATAGATTTATGACGCTTGTGATAAGATTGAGGAGACCCGTTTGAAGCCCTTCTGGTACCTCTAATCAAGGTAAAGTATGGAGCAAGTCGCAGCAGATTATGCATGCACGCACTGGCGTGCCGAACCTTTAATTTGTAACCTTGCGAATGCGACAAGACATATTACGCAGACCAAACTTCGCGTGTAATTTTAGGGTAATTTACACTGCTTTTTTCCATCTATGTACAATACATTCGGATACCACAATAATAAGCGAAGCATAATACATTATATAATACACATATATGTATTGTGCTATTGTGCTATATAATGTATATAATATATAACATATTATATAGTATTTTAATGATATATATTATTAAGAGACACTGGATGAAACGTTAACAACATATCCTGTGAAGCTCAGCAACAGTTTAGCATCTCGGGGATTTTTAAGAGCTGGTACGATTATTTATTGAAGCTACATACATAATATGCTGTATATGATAAAAGTATGGTGATATCATTTTTATCTGACTTCTGTGTGCTTTTATGCGGTCATGTATAGCACGGTAAATTATACAAACGCTTTTTTACAGAACACACCAGAAGAATATAATTTTCCTATAAAATATGAATTTTTTATAAATATTCGTGGTTCTTCAAATGTGTTATATATATATATATATATATATATATATATATA
>MNPL01001026.1:0-15647 GCA_002081605.1 Tropilaelaps mercedesae | reverse complement strand
TATATATACAAAATTATATATATATATATACCCTCGGCAGTGGTTTAGTTTTATAGTATTTTATAGTATTATAGCCCGTACCTTTAAGTAAAACGTTATACTAGCGTCTGAAGAATCAAAATAATTGAATGTTTGAAGTAGTTTTGTGTGCACCTACACTTTGTTAAACTTCCTACGTGAGCATTTCTCGGGGTCGTAATTACACATGTAAACCTGAAAGAATATCTTATAATAATTACACAAGAATTGTTTCCGTTGCTCACAGCTGGTCTAATGTCCATCTGCCGAAGCCACACTGGTTAACTGGTTGAACGTGTATTGAATACCAGGATCACCAACGGTAGATAAATCGCGTGCTCATTCCAAATGCTTGAAGATGATTAATTTCTATTCAACCGGTTCGTGCTGTTACAAAAGTATGTAAGTTGTGATACACCAGCATACTATAGAACCGTATGTATTCAATTATCTGCCATCGGACATTTTCGTGAAGCCAATAGTGTTTATTGTTGAAGCTCGGTTATTTACGAAGTAAAGCAATAATAAGGAGTGAGAACTTCGTTCTTTGCTACGACAGTCTGACCTAGAATTATCATCATGAAGGTGTCATTATCTGCTCGTCGAGACGTCACACTATTTTAATATTACACAACAAAATTGGAATATAACACAAACATATTATAAATTTACCGAGAGATTGCAAGATTGCAAAGTTGCTGGAAGCTTCAAAAAATATAAATCCACCGTAAGAACTTAAAAGGCGCATATTGATGGTAAAAATACTCAATTTGAAATTCACTAAAGTGAGCACTACAAAGAGTTTTATATACGCACATAGAAATGTGATCCATCAAATTCACAAACATAGGAAATTTAATGCAGTCGAGATTTTCAGTTAGCCATTCCTTTTGCTGGGTCCCCAAGAGTATTTTTTAAGATTGCTATATAACAACACTGTCAGTCTCGTATAATTCTGGAAAGGTCATCCATAGGGAAAGTACTTAGAGATTACATATCCGATACAAGCCAAATTATAATGACAAAATGTGTAAATAATGCGTTAAAACGGAGAATTCTACTAGTTATCTTTTGCCTATCTAACTTGATGAAGTCGTCGAGCATAATTGTCGGAAAATGACAGTGATTTACTCCAATCATCCTATACAATCGTATATTTTTGCACGGAGCGATTCTACTAACACAAATCTATACAACAACAATCCTTAAATTCACTATGTGGGTCATACAGGATAGCATTATAGTTCTCTCTTAACAGCAGCTAGTGAACAAAACTATTTTTACTCACCCGTTTGACAGGACTGAAATAGCTCTACGGTGTGACTAAACATTTCTAAACCGAAATTCACCACGGAATTGGTAAAAAAATCACGTCACTGATGGCAGACACCGAAGTGCCATCGGCATATCAAAATTTGAATCTATTTAAAATCTAATTCATTTTTGCAGCAGATGGTCAGCGTATCTCAATGCTGACAGAGAAACAGAAGTACAGAAGCGTGCGATGTGATGAGAAAACACATTCGACAACAGGAGTGTGTGGAAATGGCATCAATTTATATTCAGATTTAACTGAAAATGTGTCAGTAGGAGTTAATTATTTCGTTGTCGTTTATGGTTTTTGACACCAAAAACTCGTACACCAGTAACAAAAAAAATACCGAGAAATGTTTGTGCTATAGTTACTGAGTTGATTTCTTACGAAAATATTTGATTGATCGAAATTCGCTCCAAGAGGTAATAGGTCTCACTTTCTCTGCGCATCTTGAAAGGTAAAATTATGGCACTTGTTTGTTTTGATCACTAACTAGACGTTGCGAGATCACATAAAATACATGAACGTGCTTTATGAACTTTCCTTACTTAGAAAAACGTTAAAACGCTACAATTGTGCTCCCTATTTTTCAGCACAACTTGCTGAAACCCTATGTAACCTACTTTCACATTTTAAATCGAAGTGCAATTTTATTCTGTGTGTGATCTCTTTGATATTCTTCAAGAAATTAGACATTTTTCCAGCTGAACTACTCAAACTAATCTTCAAAGGTTATTTCTAACGGTTTATGTGTATATATATATATTTGGTATACTACTGATATTACTGTAAAAGAACCTTACGCTGATTTAAGTACTACCCTATCTTCAACGTTCCATATCCTACAGTACCGTTGAAAATACCATGATTGCACATATTTACAAGCAGCTGCTTAATAAAGAAACCTTTAGATTCTCATCAGTATTCATCGCGAATATCGTTCAATATGTATACAACCTCTCGAAATAACCCATAACTAGGCGATGTGCGTAAATAACAAGGATTATTTTCCCTGTATATATAATTTGACCACAAAAGTACATTTGACAGAGTTGATGACTAATTGGTCATAAACAAGTGGTCAACCCTTAATATTCATGAATACACTCTAAATTGGTTCAAATCATATGTATCCTATCTCATTACTGAGTGAAAGTAGACAATAAGCGTTTTATATTTCTAAGGCGGCCTTACCCTGCTCTATCTGAAGTTCCATGAGGAGATGGTGTCTCGTCATTGCTTTATTTTATTCTGTTCTTGACATAATATATGACGTTTTGAAAACCATGAAGTTATGAAAAAATTAATATGACCAATGCTGGCCAACTACTCAATTCGCGGAGTAGTTATAATTTATTAATTATTACTAATTTAAGTCGACCACTGTTTTTAAATGCGCTTTTCAACTTCCTCGAGGTTCTCGTTATCATTTGACTATATAAATACAAATGTATCATCTTATTCAAAGCTTCACCATGTCACTCTTAATTCTCATCAGGTCCCTTCAATTTAAAACGAATAGAAGCCCTTAGTATTTAACTAGGGTAAGGCCATTGTACTACTGCTGCTGCTCTTCCTTCTTCCCCCTTAATCTTACTCTATTATAAAACTACAGCCACAAAACCTATTGCCACTGCTGCTCTAACTCCCCTTGCCACCGCTATGCCCAACCATAATGAAAATGATGATGACGATGGCGATAACATACAATCATGGCCATAATGATGGAGGCAAATTGTCAGATTGCACATGTTGGTGATGACAGCGGTTAAAAATAGATACTGGGTTCATTGTCTTCTCTCTCTGCCCCTTCTTTTTCTTTCTCCTCCTCCTAGGCCTTCTTCTATTCCATTCTCGTCATTTAGCGGTACCAGTCGGCTGCGGTGTTGCGGCTCCTGCCGCTGCTAGCTTTGTTGCAGTTATAGCCGCTCCTGTTACTATTATTGCAAATACTGATGGAGCAACAGTGGCAGCTAAAGGCTCCGCTAAAAGCAATTTCCACCGCTCTTTCCTGTTTCTCTACGTTGCACGCGCACACATACTTGCGCACACGCACAAACACAAAAGAGCGTAAAGCAAGATAGACACGTTTAAGCACTGAGTCGTCATAGTAGTGACTAGAATTGCTCCACACCGGCGTCTTCTATGTCGCTCTCCGATACGGCGCGCGGCCACCATATGCCTTGGTGTTATTCGGTCGGTGAGCCGTCGGTGAATCTTTGGAAGCTGAACAACCAACTGGCTGACAAAGCAAGTAGAAACACAACGAAAAAACAACAAGAAGGAGAAGGCTATTGGCTTTTTCGTTAAACTTCCATCGATGTTTGGTTGAGTGGTAGTGCACCAGTAGCCATTAGGTGAATCACTTCGTCGGCCGCTTTTGGGAATTTCACTTTCCCACCGATGAAGCCGAAGTTAGATGAAGTGAAAGGCTTGAGCAACAAATGCCAGGCATATGTCCGAACATACGAAACTTCGCAAGAAATGGTAGTATACTTTGGGTGTTGCCAAATTACGATTACAGTAATATTTAAAGGAGACGAACAAAAATGAGTTTTAGTAAACAATCAGCCAATTCTCACCAACAAAAAAAACGAACACAAAGGAAATCACCAACATAAAATGCATGTTGACGAAACATCATTCCGATGGCGACAATTTTTTAGACTGTACTACCTACATATGTAGAAAATTTACCAATGAGATTCAAATTAGACAATTATTAACAGCACTACATTTTGATATATCAACTCATTGTCATTCAAATTAAAATCGTAAATTAATGTAAATTAATGCACGTAAATGAATGCAAAGTATTCGTATATTCGTTTTGTTCATGTATTCGGTTTAGTTACGTTTGGGTTTACTAACTGAGTGTGAGAGAGGAGGTACGGTATAAGATTAGTTTATGCCGTAATCTAGTATGGGCTTGTCACCAGCTCTACTTTCGAACGGTTTAAAGAGGTAGTATCCGTGTATAGTAAAAAGAATTTTCTTTCGTGCGATTAATTCTCACGAGCTCTCCATATATACTACGTTGTGCAAAAATAAAAAGGGCGAGAACAAAATCTGGTTCTCAACAGATTTTATGAAGGAAATTGAAGAGATATTTGCCAGATTTCTTATTCACGGGAACGATAAGCTAGTTGTCTCCCATCCGCTTGATCCTTATAAGACTGATGCTCAATATAGAAAATACTCGGTAAATTTGCTTTTGCAACTAATCCGATGCCGAATAGGCCATACGACGGCCTGTCCCGAACATTTTTAAGTTTCCCTTTGCGCTCGTTTTTACCGAATAAATAAGTCGATGGTAGTTAGTGATAAGGAATTGCCTTAGTCCATAAATTTGGCATCGTCTGCATATACAGACCATATACGAGAATACAGAATCCTCTTTTTCTTAAGGTAACGTTAGCAACTTTGCTTCACTAGACCTACCATCCATCTGAAGCATGCTATTTTTCGACGAATTTGGTTTGTCAGAGTGTTCGCAATTATCCTACGGAAAAACACGAGTTACGCAACACTCAGTCAGTTAAGCCACTGCGTACACCGATGACCACATTGCACCGCACATTTTTAATCCGACTGCAAGTTCCGTTGACTAAAAACGTCAGATCGGGTAATTAGATTACTCCAAACACTTTAAATCAAAACAAAAAGTGCGTTGATAAGTAAGATCTCTTTTCTTCAGTTATAACGCGATCTTACATTTACCAATAAACTGCCATTGCGTATACGCACACTATATTATGAATTCCGATATTGCACAGCAAAAGTACTTTTTACAGATATATTTGCTGGGTGGCCCGAGACCAGGGACGTGACGAGTGGACTCAACATAAACGACAACGATGTAGATCAAAACGAGACACTACTACGGCAATGATATGGTTTCTTTCGTATTTCAAGATCACCATATGTCACTACTTGATTAATTAAGTGCAGAATATTCTGATGCTTCAGGCGGAGAAATGCCATGTATTGTAACAATTGTATTGGTGCTGTAATAGGTGCCTCTACGTACGACTAAATTCGCATGATATGTTGTTTGCTTGCGCGATAATAGAGTTGTCAGAATACTGGAGCAATTTTGTAACAAAAATATACGGCATAGAGTAAGGAATTTCCTCTCAAATTGTACAAAGGCACCGGTTTCTATGAATACAACAACAACAAAAACAACAACAACAACGAGGACAGGAAACAAAGAGACGACGCGAAACACGCCACAAACACGTAAACACAGCTGCTGGTCTACGGGGCCACTCTGCTACTGAACGCCGGCCATCGACGTAGGGAGGGTCCGAACTGCCGGCGGAACCAGGATCGGTGCGGAGCCGCGAACCCCAGGCTGGCTCATCATAAAGGACACGAGAGAAGGTGAAAGGTGTAACAGGGGGGAGGGGGCAAGAGTGAATTTCGCCGGTGAAAGTGAGAGGGTCTATGACCTGTAAAGGTATCGTCTGCCCACTTCGGGGAACATTACGACAACCAGCAATGCTAGCAACAACACGTCGTACAAGCTGGAGAAAGCGAAACAGATGCGAAGCACTAGCACACTCATCGGCTGATGCCAATGAGTCGTTTACATGAAAACTGTTGTGTCGCCTATATTAACTATCAGAATTAAATCGCGAATTCATACATTCAGATTAAAAGGTGATTGAGCTATGTGCCTTGCTAGATATTAGAAAATATGTTGAAGGCAACTAAACCTTACCGCTTTTTGCCAGTTTAATATAAACAGTGTTTTGAAATAATTTAGAAAGAACAATCAAATTATTTTGTTACGCAACTTCTCCTAGTGTGTGAAGAATCTGATGGGGTGGACTGAATTTATTTTAAGTGGAACAGAAGTGACTATGCGTGACGCAACTTAAGAGGAGTCTAAGTACAAGAAGAAAATCAGAAGAAATTTGGCGTCATACTTGCTTCAACCATAAGATTCAAGTATGATTTTAAGATACGCTTGAAGTACCGTGTGCAAAAAGGAGCTGGGTCAGAAGTGCCATGAAGACACACAAAACTGAGTATACCGCATTCCATAACGGACTGTACTAACAAAACAGTGATAATAACAAAACTGCTTCCATACGTTTATATGAATATCCACGTGGCTGCACGCAAACTCAGAATCGCAACTATGTACGTTAAGAGATAAACGCAGAGTAAAGAAGAATGTTCACTAATAAGATATAGAATAGCAAAATAAGATATAAAATAGCGAGTATAAAGTACAAATATAACCACACCGTACGTTTAGTTAAAGGCAAGATGGCGCCACTAAGCGGCTGTCATATTGTAATCCCTGAGCTCATGTCTATAACAGAAGAAAGCGTATATTGAGTTATCGGACCATACAAGTACTAGGAAACTAGTCGCCAACACGTAGGGCATCTCAAAAATCGTCGAAAAATAGTGCAAAGACAGTGAAAAAACCTTCAAAAAACTCGGAAGACTGCCAGTGAGTTCAAGATGCTACATACTACAACCCACAGGAGATTGGAGTCGAGAAATATTTGTGCAAATTCCTTCCAAAAATTTTCAATTCTTCTAGACATGCAAGATCTCATGTAAAAAACAGATTTTAGCAAATATATGTATTGATATTATGGATAAACGTTTATAGATAACGAATACTCAACGGGATTGCAGGATCATTTTGGACAGCTCTCGTTCGTTTGGAAACAGAGCAGCGGTACTATGAAATCAATAAATTTAATCAATTGATGCCTGATGATTGGAACATGACAGGGATCATCCAAGTTATGTCTCGTCGAACGTGCGAAAGCTATTTAGTGATATATTAGCCCATATTTCATAACTGAGGCACTTTGCTCCACTCATGTGTGAATTCTAGTTACAGAAAAAAAACAAAAAAGAAAACTATATGCTAAGTACATTAATCGTTATCATCTTTATATTCACCAAAAGCCAGTATTGACAACTTCATGTTGATGATGGTTATTGTCATGAGGTTAAATAAAAACAAAGCGGTTATATAGAACTATCGAAAGCCCGATCAAAATCAATGATAGCAGCCTCTCTTAGGGCCTTCATTTCATCGTCAAGTTTGGCGCGAAGCTCTTTCCGCATATCTCTCAACAGCGTCATTTGTGCTCCTGTTCGAATACGACCATCGCGTGCTTGGCGTTCTAAAGTTTCTTGTAACATATCCAGTTGAGTGCGATAAAAATGCTCCATACCCTGAAAAAGATACTTCAATTTCGCACCTTATAAAGTCGATATAATTCATGTATATTTTGCGCTTACTTCTGCCTTTAGTTCTATTCGTGCCGCTTATATTCAAATACGCATAAGGAATGTTTATAACTGCTAATGGTCTCAGTTCAAAAATTGTGTTAAATAAACAGTATCTATAGTATATAAAATGATATCAGAGTTGAAACAATTTGGAAGTAGAAGAAACATGTGTTTGTACCGTAGCCGCTTCTTTTGCCATTAACAATTTGTACGATTGCTTTTCCGTTCGTTCTAGGAACTTTCATTAACAAGTACTACAAAATGACCTCAGTACCTGTATGTAAATTTGATGTCTGTCCCTTTCGAGGCCCCGCTTTTCCGCCAATTCTCGGTTTAAACTGAGCAACTGTTTTTTTTGTAATCGCATGCCCTCTGTAAACGTTTCTCGAAGTAAACGTTCTTCAGCCATTCTTCTACGAGTTTCCTTGGAGCGCGCTATCCGTTCGATCTCTAGTTGATTATGAGCCAACTGCTGTTCTTGGGTACGGGCATACGTACGCAAGTTTCGTATGCTTGCTGCTACACCTGTGATGATACGCCGCAGAAATATTAAATAACACTGTAATACCAAGACACAGTCAATACAGCGAAGTAACGATTTGGACATTAACAAGATATAGCCCATTACCAAAATAAATAAATATTGTAAACTATATTTTAGTAACAATACCACTTCTAATACACACATACGTTGTCTTTAATTATACTAGTATAAATAGTATATAGCATAGCACCAGAGCATACATTTTGTACCTTTTTGCGTACTGAGAGCAGTTACTCTGGCCTGTTCACAGATTTCCTTGCGAACTTGATTAGAGCGAGCTGTATGTCTCTCTAGCAGGTCTTCGTACTCCTTTTCCAACTTTTTCAAACCGTCTTCGCTTGTTCCGTGCGATGCCATCCACTGCAAGTGCTGACTATATTGTTTTTTAAGTACTCTCGCCATGTGAGGTGACACTTCCGCCCAGGCGCACTCGTCGACTGCTTCGTCCTTATTAACAGAAGCTGGCTTCGTGTCGCAGGTGCCGAAACGGATAGCAGACTCAGGTGCCGGCATCGGAACGGGTCGCAAAGTACTCGGTTGACTGATTATAACATCATTTTTGAACGATTTTGTAGACCTTTTCTGGAGTTTCAGCGGTGTTAGTTTTTTCTCTTCGTCAAATTTATGCTTGGCCACGTTCGCCATCTCGCGTAATTCGCGCCGTTGTTCCCCCGTTGTTTTTGGCTCTTGTTTTGATATATCGCGAGAGTTCATACGCAATAATTTTGATGGTCGAGTGATTCCATTTAGTCGGACGGCACCAACGGATGCCCTAACAGCAGAGGCTTGAACTCTGGAGCTATTGGTGAAGGTACTATGACGATTGAATATGGGCTTCGGGAGAACCGCTGACGATGATGGCTTTATAGGTTCCGCGGTCTGATCGTCATGAGCAATGATTATAGGAGAGGCACTATTCCCATTATTTGTATGTAGCAAGTCTGACGCAGTCGGTTGCTCGAATGAAAATCGAGCCAAATACTGACAGAGTTGACACGGCAATTGAATATCCTGGGTCGGCTCTGAGAGACTCGAGGAAAATGAAGATAATTCTGGAAAGAGCAATTATATTCCGCAAAAAATTAATAATTTCACTAGAAAATTTCTTCTGTCAAGTTATTAAGTTTGTGAACTTAACACTTCTCCCCAATAGTTGTCAAATTAATGAAAAAAGGTTAATTATTAGGTAAGAAAGTGCTATAACTGAATTAAATTGTAGTGCCAAGGCGTACCAGATGACATAGATTCACAGTTACAATTGACGGAAGAACCGAGGGGGCTGTCCTTGCGTTGTTCAGCACCTCCAAAACCAGAAGATGACGAAGATGATGCCGACGAAGATGACAAATTGCTCTCAAACGATGTTGTCGACCCATTTGGATTGCCTGATGTGATGGCAGTTATTCCACCACCAACGCTCATTGAATTTCTAGATAAAGCAGATGTGGTAGTACTACTCTCGATATCTCGAAGGTGAACGCAAGCAGTGAATATTTCCAGAAGATCCTAAAGTATAAAGAAACCAGAAACATTTTAACTTAACCATCAGTCCAACTATTTCAAAGCAAACACATTATTATTTAGTTCATAAACCATAATTTCCATGACCCCAAATTAACGTTAACTCATTAATTAATTAATTTATGAGTTTTTTTTTATCGATTATACAGTATATCTACGCGTTACTTAATGTAATTGTTTAATAGTGTGTCACCTAGCTTGAACGTATTATATAAACGAATATTTAGAAAAACGGTTTATGCCTAAAACGTGTATGAGTTGTTACTTTGTTCAACTTAATTAAGAATATTGCTTGTCTATTTATATACATCAACAGCAAAATCAATTATCTTTAAATTCATTCCTAACTAAATTCAATAAGTTTCAGTTAAATTATGTTACCTGCACTGCTTCGGGCTGGCCCTGGGATAGCTCAGTTGCATCAAGGTGGTCCAACGGAGCGCGCACCACTTCCTCACTGAGGATTCGAGTAACATGACTTATCAGTTCCAAGGGAGTGAGGTTTTTCGGAATTTGAATCGATGTCAAGGCTGTAAAAAGTTCCCCTACCAGTTGCGGAGAAAAACCAGTATACGGCTTTGAGACTTTGAGACGAACACAAAGGTCGTTTAAAAGTTCGTCTACGTTTTCGTTATCCGTACAAAGAGCACTCCAATTTCCCGCAGAGATTGCTGTCATAGCGATGCTTCGTTACAAATGTCGTTTTAGCATGAATCTGGAAAACAAAAATTTATCAATTTATTCAATGTTGCAGGGCCTGGCTCCATATGTATAGCATTCACTATTTGCAAAGATACTCTAGAAAAATTTTTCAGTTAGCCAAAGCGGATCCCTCATAGGATCAATATATTTATACCGATCTGGTATTCCTGGATGTTTGTGAGGCCCACGGAAAAATACAATCGCAGGAATTCACAGCTCACGTCAAAGGTTAAATTACATTATTGCCACCTATTTTTAACTAAGTATATATGTCCAATAACGTAAACACTACATATTTTATCTGTATAAACGGACTCGTTATGCCATAAGTAAGAAAAATTATAACATGATTATCGTCATGACCACCCCACTGTTCCTGAACTTAATATTTCATTGATCTTTGTTCTGCATGCAGTGTATGCAAACTCTGCATGCAGACGTAAAAGTACGGTGTCTTACATTACGATCAAAAATTTCGTCGAAAGCCTTACAAGGTTAGATAATTACACAACATAAAATAGTCACATCGGCTAAAAGCTGAACTTAGCAATCCACGATATTTTGCCCGAATCTGGGAAACACAGCCAAGTTTTATTACTCATAAGCGATTACAATACAGTGGCCAGACGATTGGCAATGCTACTTCTCCCGCGCTTGAGATTCCTCATGGTGTCAGCAAGAACTGGAACACCAAACAAAACAAATAAGTATCACAGAAAGTACCACAACCTAACTCATGCGCTTACAAAGACAGGCTGCGCAGACAAACCGCAACATTCAACAGTTAGATTGTGAAGCGCCGGGTAAATTATTATTATGATGTTCTCAGATTTTCTTAACTGAGGCAGTTATTTTTTAAATGGAAATTAAGTTTTATTGTTATAATACACTTCAATCCATATATGAAAAATTGTGTAAATACAGAAGTCAATGGCCATGGCACGATTGACGTAGACTGAAGAACAGGAGAAGAAAATTTCCCTCGAGACGGCCAATACCAAATCGGAAATCGCGGTTGACATTCTAAGTTCTAAACGCCAAGGCTAAGTAAGAATGTGTTAATTGCATTGATATTTCAACAATTTATTTCTACCTTATTCAACCCTAAGAGCAAATATGATTGGAGCTAACACGAAGGGAATGAAACAATAAACCATGGACGTAACCAGAATTTTTTTTATCAATTTTATGACGCTTCACTTTAAACGATAGATCAAAGAGATTTTTCCCTCTTGAATATCCTTCATGATTAGTTTGCCAAAGTCTCGTAGTTTTTTTGTTCGGTTGATTTTCTCCTTAAGGGACACCAATATGAAGCGCACAGGCAGGAAACGCAAATCTCCGATTTTTGTAAAGAATGTTAGAAAATTCCGGTTCCACTGCGTAGTCGCCCTCATCCATCCTGCCTATCATGCGGTGACCTTAAAACATGCGTGGCATCATACAGTTCGTGTTTTAGATGATCGAAGGCCCCCGGAGCGTCTACGATCACCTGATACAACTCACCTGCCGATAATTCTCCTTCATTAGGAGATCCTTGTGTTACTCTTAACTCTGACGATTTTTATCGAAAGCCTACGGCGTCGGAGCTTGGACTGACACAATCAAGTACGAAGTGATGTTCTGCTAGTTCCAAGCTTACACATGTAATCCTCTTTTAAAAATCTTAAACCCGACAACCAAAGCGGAAATTAGATCGGTTTGTTTTCCAAAACTCCACCACCTTTTGTGTAAGAACTATAAACTCAAATAATAAAATAAATCAGTGTCGAACACGTTTTTGAAGTTTACCGAACAGACAATATAACCTATTTGTTGCACAAAGATTGCAAGGACGACGAAATGACCGCTTCAATTGGCCGTACTTGATCGCATTTAGTGATAAACTCGACCTTCCCTACTTTTCCAGTAACGATGATGGTGTGCTTTTAAATAGTCTATGTACTAGCCTGTGTGCTAAAATCCCCTAAATCGAAGAACCGCTTGCCGCTCAGAAGCATCACTAAAACATGTTAACTTGCCCAAGACGACTGGTGGCCATAACTAAAAGCGTTTATAGTCAAACTATAGCCATCAGTTTAAGTAAATATAGTCTCAAGACAATTTCGCATACACAGTTGATACAGGCAGGGTCTAGATTATTAACGAACCTCTTAATGAAATTATTCGTTGTCTCAAAGCGAAAGCGCCACATTCATTCCTTTAATGCACGTGATAGCTCCAGCTACGAAGATTTCATATTACACAGCACAATATATCACTTTTTATTAAGATACTTCCCCATATTTCACTAAGTTGGGCTTATCTGTTGTTCTTTACGAAATTAGCTGACGTATTGAGCTCTTTTCTAGTTTCAACAAAAATAAAGTTCTTCTATTTGTATTGAATAGGAATATGTATTAATATATTGCGTAACGATAAATGCATTCATCGGTCAACAAAGGTCGACAAACGTTCCTTTAGCAAATGTTTATTCCTTGTTTGAAATGAAATAATTGCTTGAAAATGAAATACAGACTCGTTAATTTTTTTAACAATTAATCGTGTGTTCAAGAATGCGCTTTTGTAGTAACAATACGCTCAAAAATATAGATGCGGTTATATATATATATAATTACAGAGATAGGTATTTCTGTAATCTTACGAGAACTCGGAAAAGCCAGATTTAAGTCAGACTTTACCAAGTTCATGAATTCTTAATGGCGAAATTTGAAAGTGTCTATTAATGATTCATTCGTTCTCATCGTCGTCTTCATCTTCGGTGACCTCAAATCCGATATCATCATCGCCTTCTTCCTCGGTGCCCAAAACGGAGTCAAGCTTCTCCAATATCCCATTTCTAGAAGTTTTATTGTTTCCCACGATTTCATCATTGGAATATTCATGGTTTTCTGTATCCATAGTCTCCTCTCCTTTTGCTTCTTGACCAACGCGCTTCTGTGACATACATCATTAATGACAAATGGTTACTCCACACGATTAACACGGTGGTGTAATCGCTACAGCATCTACCTATTGACTTCTTTGCAACGGCAAAGACCCAGAGTCAATATCTTGCATTGGTGGACCAGAATCGGACATACACTCTAAGTTCCATACCAAGCGAGAGTAAGTTTAAACCGGTTCCTATCATACAAGTGAGAACTACATAGAGAAACCAGCCTTACGAAAGTAAAATTAAATTAACCTTGTTTTTAATTCTGTCATTTTGTTTTTTCTTCTGATCTTCCTCACTATCATAATCCTCGACTAGATCTTCATTCGCCGCACGTATCCTTTGCTCTCGAACTTTGTGATATTTATCCGAGTACAAGTACAATGGAGTCTCTCCTGCAAGAAAGCAGCCGATTGAGCCCAAAAATGCGTGCGACCGATCGACTCCCTCGTTTTTTGTGAACAACCTGCTCAATCCTGTTTCCTACGAACTGATATATCGCAAAGCCATATTCATATATTCAAATATTCAGAGATTCAAGCCATATTCAGATATCATGTTAGGGCATGGAATACTTAGAGTTTATACTTGACACATCCGGGCACGCACCTCTCAACTGAAGCTCAAGGGCGGCAATTTTCTCGACTTCCCTCAATGCCAAACCGGACTGTTGGCGTTTTTTTTCGATGAATCGATTATTCTCGGAGATCTTGTCCAGCAGCTGTTTAACCTACAAGATGTGAAGCGCCAAGAATGATAATTAAATATAAGAAAATTAAGTAAATTTTTACATTCAAAGAAAACATCTTTTACAAAAAGGCTTCTTACCATGCGTTCGAAAAACACCACTTTTGAGCATCAAACAAAATATTTAATACAAATAATTTTCGTACAATCTACTGAATCTAGACGAAAATATTTTGACACAGATTCGACGTTATCGTGGCGGTTCGGGCAGTTAAATTACTAGTTGCGAAACTGGATATTATTATTGTGTTGTGCTTTGATAATATTACTGGTTGTCAGTTCGAATCCACCAGCGGCACAAATTCCTTGTACTAGAAATTTTGTCCTTCTCCCTTACTATGGTTTGATGTTTAATCCCTCGAAGTTTGAGCTTCTTCAGTTCGACAACCGAAGCTATCACAATTTCTGGAAACGCCATAAGATGACTCACGCCTAAAATTGGGTAAGAAATAACGAACATCACATAAATGGTCATAAGCGGGTAAAGATACCCGTAAACTTGTTCAGAACAAGTGAGTTTCTTATAGGTTCCGCTGAATAGAGACATTTCTATTAAGCAGTATGAAAACCTTAAGTTATAAACCTCGAGTTCGGTGGTCGTTGCACAATTGCATTTGTAGAGTCCGTCTTACGAGGTAATAAAAGAGCGCTGCTTGGGCATTAAATATTGGCCAATAGTCAACCATAAAGATCTTTTTTAAATATTAATAGACACCCATATCTATATAGTTTAGTGACGGTCATTGCAAAACACAGTAAAAAAATCACAAACCAGTAAGGTATCCAAGCGCTATGTCTTGGAAATCTTGAAGTACTGCGTCCCGGAAAGCACTTTCTTTTGTTTGCTTATCACTAACCCGTAGTGCACAAGAAAGATTCATCGGCTTCATCGATACCATCTATACATTCAGAAAACAAATGAACTACTTAGCTTCACATAATTACCGTTACACAGCGAAGTACCGCTGTAGGATCCACGAATTTCCTCACAAATAAACTTCGGTTCCATTACATACTATTCTGAGTAGATTAAGTAAAAAATTGCTCCATATGGGTAAATGGAGACTAGAATCTACAAATAAAAATTAGACAATTTTAGCACAAAAAGTACTGAAATATTATGTATCAGATCAAACCATATTTTATCATAATAAGTGTTCGATACTACAACACTTACTTACCTTTGGTTTCTTATTCCAGTGAATTAGTTTGAGTGTGGCAACGAGCATCGGCATAATTGGAACAAACGTTTCGGTGTCAGCAGACAACTCGATCAATCCACGAATCGTATGGAGTCGAAGAGGGACATACTTTTCACTTGGAATGAGGTTTAAAACTCCAACAGCCACCTATCTCATTCCCAAGACGGGATTAAGTAGCACTTATAGATAAACGTCCTAAAAGTCTTTCCTTCATCTTAACAGATAATAGATGGTCTTTCACACTGTATTACTATTGTACACAATTTAATTTACTCTAACTAAAAAGGGTCTTGGAAACCCCAGTAGTAAATCTATTGTTTATATTAAAATATAAATTACTGTATATCGTAATAGATAACTAACTATATATATATATATATATATATATATATA
>MNPL01001025.1:0-18502 GCA_002081605.1 Tropilaelaps mercedesae | reverse complement strand
TATATATATATATATATATATATATATATATATATATATGTACCACTAGTTTTTAGTGGGAAGACCTGTAAAACAGTTCCAAAGCGGATTTTCCTCGGAGACTACGGGGCTGCGTCGGCTTCCTTCGCTCATAGTCTTTTTTGCGAAATCATAGTTAATCGCAGTGAGTCTGCAAGAACCGGAACCACACAGAAAGTTTTCAATTATCTAGCAATTATGACTCGGATCACTGCTAACTTCATCTATGCGTCTTTAAGATACAAAGCACCTCCGTTCACTAGGAGTGTCAGTTAGATGGAGCTAAGCTTTTCGTCAATACCTACACGAACGGCAGGACAGTGGAAGAAGAAAATAAATATCAAAAAATGCTCGACTAAGTAAACTATTGCAACTGAATATGGACTTCACGATAGCAATCTACGTGTAAGCGTATATTATCGGTCGACAGATAAGTGGACTGACGACAGGCTATTGAGATGCGGTAGGCAAGTGGCGTACATTATCCTCGCAGGGCCTGAACTAGCCTCGGCGGCGGCCCTGTCCGTGTGAATTATTCGTTTGTCATCAAATATTGGTCTCCTTTCCAGTTTTCTTGCGAGTTTGCTGACTTAATAGGTCGACTTTGATGAATATTTCACACATGCACACGATGCGACATGTTGGTTGAATATGCCTTCACATTAATTTGCGGGAATGATAGTCCAGTCCAAATAAGCTCTGTTTCTTTAGAAGTCTGATTCATTCAGGCAATATTTATTCGAGCCTGCAAAAGTAAATAAAATTATAAATCAAACTAAAAACAGCGTAGTACCCCTTTTATCGCATAATCATCCTGGTAAATCCTGGCATAATCTTGTGCCTGTATCTGTGCGCTACTAAAACTGTGACTGCGGTATTTCGTAGATTGAGAGTGTTAACGTGAACGGTTAAGTGCCAATGGATCCCCGCAATCTAGGCTTGCGTTATAACTGCTTGATTGGCCTATGTATAAAAAATGACAACTACCATCGAGTGGTTGGATATAGTTATTCCACGCGGTCTCTCTTGACATTGATAAAAATAAAACCTTCAGTAATTTGTGAAATACAACTACATACTTGCACCAGCCCTATGCGAACGGTATACCGTTTACAAGAATATGTTTTAAAAGGTATGCCCCAGAGCAATTAGCAAATTCCCATATTAATGAAATCCCTTAATTACGCAAATACCAGTGTATCCTTATCTAAAAACAGAGAATGTTCGATTATTGTATTTACCTTCACCGTCGATTATTTCCGTCGATATGCCGGCGGACGTTCCGTGTTATATTAGATATTCTACGACTGCCCTCTGCAGCCAACCTGGATTATCTTAGTGGACTGCGTCGGACGCATTTAATGTCAATTGGTTCATTCTTGATATGATTGAATAACTGCGCCATTCCGCTGAGGAAAATATTAAGGAATCGCGTTTCTATTTAGCCTCTAGTCTGGGTCTGTAAAATGGCTGGTTGTGTGGCCTATGTACCTTGATCATTTTCGCAGAATAACGTAAGCTAATTTACTCAGAGCACTGGTGCCTAAACAAATATATTGTAAAACCGATAATAAAACTATTTCCAAATTTATTTCGGTTTCAGGTGAAGCGGAACACCAGGATGCGCAGCCGGTGGGTCAAAGGTGCGTATAAGCAAGGAAATGGCTCTCAACTGTGCACATGCGACTTGGGTGCAATAGCCCGATCGTCCAAGAGAATGTCTTAGTGTAGACGGCGAACATTTACACGCATAGCCCCTTCGCATATATTACTATACGTATTTAAGGAAAATAATTCGATACTGGAGGGTACATACCCCGATCGCTGCCTCATTAGGCAGTCGGTCACCCTGTACTCTTCCAAAAGCATCTCGTCCACAGCAGGCGGTACGTCAAGGTGTAAGGTACTTCGGTGGTCAGCTCTGAAGGCTGGTCGTTCTGCCTTGGCCCATGCGAAAGCTGCTATAAATCTTAGGTTTCACTAAGGTCCATGAGGAGTTTCTATTGGTTCGCCGACTCCACGGAGTCAGCAGCATATCGGTGTTGTCTGCGGGGTACCCTGCTGCATGGGGTTCAGGCATAATGTGGCATCTGCCGTTGACTAGACGGCAAACATTTCTAAGCAAAAGCCTTTTGCATATACTGCTTATACGTGTTTAGCGAAAATATTCGATATATTACCGAAAATCCGAAAACATATGTAGAGTTAAATACCTCGTCGCCACCATGTCCGTGCCCGGAAAAGGTCGAGGCTCCACTGTTTACTACGCGAGCTGTACAATTTTTCTTTACTTAATAGTGCATGCTTTCCAAGATGACGTACGTGGGACCTACCACGTACTGGCCTGGATATTGTATGATGCACATTTTCATATAAGACTACTAAAAATGTCGATGTTGTTTGTGATCGTAGCAATATAGGGAATAGAGCCGACAAGTCTGTTTGACGATTTTCAACCACATTGCCACAGGGTGACGTCTAATGCAATAATAGTGGTAGTACGACTTACGAAGAATAAAGCTGGATTCAAATAAACAGGGTAGGTCATGTGGCACTAATTGCGTGAACGGTAATTCGTCATTAACCAATGACTTTAACGCCGCTGATCTCTGTTGCTGTGTTTATGGACTCTTGAGTATAGGTTTCAGCGTCTTTCGGTCTTCTATGCATCTCTTGTGACGCCAGAGAATCCTATGGAAGAGACGCTAGCTTGCCGCCTGTTGGCACTGAGTCTTGTGATTGCGGGCTTCACCACAGGTACGGACGAAACCTTAATCATGAAAATCATCACAGCTAACAGTTGTGCCGACGCAGTGATGATAACAGCTAGCAATATTCGACTGACAATGCATTCGGTAGTATTCTAACGCGCTTTCACATGTTATATAAGAGTGTATTATTTTACCATACAATAGAAACTATTTTACGATATTAAACGAGGGCATTAAGAGAATTCGTTACAATACACCGATGAATAGTCATATTTTAGTTAACTGTAATGAGCGGAATTTGTGTTTCTGGACCTTTCTACCAAGTGAGACCTCTATCTACTGAAGATTGCGAAGGCACATGCCATGCACGTATAACGTAAAAACGTAAACTCATTTTAATATGTTACGGGTAGGTTTTATTTTATCAGTTCGATTTGTCTTTATAGGTACCGCCTTGGTTATCCTGTTTTTTTACATGGGTTTCGCCTACGATATCGATGAGGGAATCATGCTCGGCGTGTTCGCGCTTGCAAGCTGGATTTACGGTAGGTTCGTTCTGCCAAAACGAATATTAATATGTAACGCGCCCAGCGTAGACGATAGCTAAAGGCGATATACCATAATAAATCAAAACGGCCGTGCTTTCTTTCCTTCACCATAGGTCTGGTGTCGTTCATCAGAAAGACTGGATGCTTTCGTCCAGTTGACGAAAGCGTTCCAATTGGTGTCGTCACAGAGGTAACATCAGCGCAGACCACAACGGAATCGGCCCGCCAAGGTTCGATACAACAGGAGCTCCCATCGTACAAAGAAATCACCAGAGGCCCACCTTCCTACAAAGAAGTCACCAAAAACCCACCGAGCTATCCTGAAGCGCTTCGAATGATGAAGGCGACGGGTACTCCTGTGGTGGAAGTCAATACTACCGCTCTCGAGTCGTTACGTCCTGCGCCAGATCGCACACCCGCCACGCACAATCGACTTGATTTCTGTGGTGTTTCGTAGGCTAATTACAAAAGTTGACGTTAACACGGCAGAGCGGTTACAGTTTTCTGCACGAGCGCCGCACATGTGCATATAATTAGTCAGATTCCTCAACAAAAACGCGGATCAAGTGTTTTCTCATTTTATATTGTATTGTTTTTATCAATACGATGTGTGACGGAGATTTTTCAGCTACATATTGGTTAGCTCCGAATTTCGGTTACACTGCAAATGGTTCAATTATTCTTCGAGCAAGGCTTGTGGGCGCACATTGTATTTGGTCAGGCATTCATTTTATTGATTTTATTCTTCTATTGAGATTGGTCAACGCTCGTTGTGTAGCATGAAGAATGGTTGCAAATTGGTATTGGAAGACACGACATGATTAACGATGACCCACCTCATCTGTTATCGGCTTAGAGGGGAGGAATATGGCGTCGCAAGTAAAAACGAGTAATTATCAGTCGATCCCGAGGTATCACACATCTGAAAAAATCAGTAATTATTTGTCCATCCTGTCTACTTCATTGGGTGTTTCTAAAGTAGAAAAAATACAAATGGGTTGGTAGTCATAAACTGATTTTTGCTGATCACCTTAAAATTGCACGTACATCTGGTTATATACATTACACCCCTGCTATTAGGTCAGTAAACACGTATGCGCATCAGACTATTATGAATTTTTTCAACTGTCTTTCGCCCCGATCTAGTTCACCAAAGTGATGTGGTTGATTTCGTCTCCGTATGTATGGGTGTAGATTTCTGTTACATGAGCATTGCATGCCATCAAGTTGAAAACGTGTACTTTGATGAAGATAGTGAGACTGTAAATATGAATATGTACCTAGAGCAGGCAAACACGTTAACTTATATGTACAATAATAAATGTAAAAATATTACTAAAATGTCATTCATTTCTATTGGATAACCGAAGCTAAATCAGAGGTCGGCCTTTCGGTAGTTTTTCGCTTCTAACTGGGAAGAGTTCATAAGTAGACACTGGACCATCGTTAAGAGTGATTTCTTGCTAATAGCGTAAGTGTTATTTTATACGAGGGGGTGGTGATGGTTTCAAATTGTCAGAGTTAATAAGCATGGTTGCACCGGATGGGAGTAATAAACATTCTCGTAGGTTATATGGCCTAGAGATACACAGATAAAGTAAATTGTTTCGCTGAGGTATAACCAACATTTACATGAAACGGATCAGCTATTCCGGTTGACAGAAGTAGGCATGTGATCAGCGTGCTGCACGACAAAAACAGAAAAATAAATAGTTACTGCACACGTTTCATAGCACAAGCGCTAGAGTCCCATGCGCATCCAATGACACGAACAACGAGAAAAAATGACCACCAAGTAATAGATATTTAATTTACACCAAGACTCTTGCATCTAAGATTTTTTTTATCAATTTGGAGTCTCAATTGCAGTCCCATTTTTAAATATATTTTAATATACTTGTTGTTTGCTAATGAAATACAGCATTATATTACCTGGCTTATTCCGGGGTTATGAGGTACAGAACAGTATAGTGTTAGATAGTATAATTTTAGTAGCTCTGTTATCAAGAGTTGGGTGATGATTATTGCTGTGCAATGTAAACATGGTATTTAATGGCCTTTGACGCATTTCGACTAAGGTAATTTTATCAGGCGGGTAAGATGTTTCTGCGGTCTTTCCCGTGATTTTATAAAGTTGCAACCTATCACCGAACAACAATGCTTAGCCGACATGAGAATGTATTCCGCGTTATTTAAGCTGAACTTCGAAGCTGAACAAACAATCTTCGCAGTGAGTACACCGTAACTGCCCTTAAGATTGGCAAAAATATTAAAGCAGATAATATCCTTTCCTAGAGGGTCGTCCATGATTCTGCGAAGATGACAAAAAGAATAATAATAATATGATAATTTCATCGCCTTATAAATTGCATATGCAACATTAGTACGGCATATATTATGTCATGTTAATGACGGTACATATTAATGTTACACATGGATTTTAACTTAGATTTATAACAGAATTAATTTATGACCACCTTTATAATCGAATATCATTGGCCGAACAACGATGACACTTATGTACAAGTTACACGTCCAACACCAAGCGCTACCCTTTGGCCAACAAAAAAGGCATTTTTGACTTGATCTTTGCACGTTCAAGGATAACGTCGCTTTTGTTTATACAGAACAAAAACGTGGGTGGATGATTGTTCAAGACGTTCTTTTGATAACTGTAGTTTTTTTTTTGTTATGGGGAGTAAAAAAATGGTTGTTTGGTGAGAAAATGGTTTGTTGAAAAAATTTTCGTTTCTTGTTACCAGCAATAGTAATAAACTTATAAACGGCTTTCTCATCCGGTTTTGACCCTAATAGACACATGATAAGCCCCAATCCACTCTCTTTAGAACCACAAATAAGATATGAAATAAAAGCCTTTGACACAGCCAAGAAAAGTTAACACCGTACCAGACCATTCCTACGAATAAAACCCTACAGACTATAAGTAAATCAGCTGTCTAAAAAAACTTGAGGTCACGGTCGAGGCACTCTACTGTGCTACTGCATGTCTCTACTCCACCACCTTTTTCCATCATGCCGTTGGCCGCACCGAGTCCAACTACTCAAGTAGCCATTCTCTACTCCCGCAAATACTACGACACCATCCAAGAATTCGGCAACGCGTTCGAATCTGCTGAGTCCAGTTGAGTTGTCGTATGATGAGAGGAAGGAACAAAGGTAGCTTTTTTGCGACGGAGAAACTCTAATGAGCACCCAGCTCCTCAACAGGGTATTCGCCGGGTAGTCTGGGACCTCCGCTGTAGATGGACCTACCTACTCTTACGCCACCTGATGACACCTCACACTGTAGGAACCGTTTGTTCAACATTACTTCTCCGAGTGAATGTGTTTTGAGTGCGCTGGATCGATCGGCCAAGCTCCGTTCCGTGCTGTTCCCAATCGCCCTTTGTTCCTTTTTTCCTTTAGCAGTTCTTTAATTTCGCCCACAGATATTGACCATATCCTCTTATCCCCAACCATTTCTGTCAGGCCTTTGACCGTTCCTCCTGCCCTCAGTAGAGAACCCTTTCGTTGTACTCAGGCTCTGCATTCGTAAAGCGTGTGCTCGGGGGAGTCTTTGTCTGCGCTATTGCAGTATTCACAGATTTCGGTGTTCCTTTTGCCAATCCTGTGCAGATATGTGCCAAAGTCTCCATGTCCCGTTATAATCTGTACTAGTTCGTATGTTATGTCTCCTCACTTTCTATCTAACCATGCCTTGATGTCTGATATTAGTTCTCTTACACGGTCTCCCCTTGAGTCTATCCCATCTTCACACTCCGCTTGCCAATCGCTGATCATGCCCTCCCAGCTATCTTGCCACGAGATCTCGGGATCCCGCCATTTGATTCTTTTTTGCTGGACCCTGATTCGCCAGAGGACGGTTACTGCAAGAACCATTGCCGCTTCTGTCGCAACTATTCTATACGCTCTAGCGCATCGGAGGGCGAGCAAAGGTAGCTGCCTCAGCGAATGTAGACCCCATTCGTACACGCCAGAGTTGAGCAGACGACCAAGTTGTTGTTTTGTTAGCAGACAACAAAGTGGCCAAGCTGAAAACAGCGGCGTTGCTGTCTAAAACGCATCGATAGTCAGCGGGAGAACCGTACGCAGTGAAGTTTCGCGAGTGTTGCTGCTGCCACCGATTGTGCGCCGGTTTTCGGTGAGTTTTTCGCTCCGACCTGCGGCTATTTGCCAATGCCGACATTGTCGTGAACTCGGACGGACTCTCGGGGCTACCGCTGAGTACAGAATCGTTCAGACAGGGCTCGTTGAACCGTAGCACATCATGTTTAAAGAGTCGCTCCGCGGGAGATCGCTGTGGCGTTTCGCGTGTTGAAGCGAGCGGAGAGGAGGCACTTCCATTCGTTAGTCGGCTTTCCATTCAACCCGTTTTTGGAATACTGTGATACAGCCGCGCTCCACGTTTTCGGTTCATCGTAATGGAGAGACGATTGGAGAGAGCCCTCTCTGATAGAGGGGATCCAAACATTTTTCCCAATATATGGAGTGCTTTCGCTGGACTACTGATGGTGTGGCTATATCTTCTGTGGCTGGAGCGACATGAGTTGATGGCCGAAGCGGCTCCAGGAGCCGGCGAACGTGGACTGGCTAGGAGTTATGTGATTCCCCACTACGTCGACACTGGTGATTTAGCTATTGGTCCGTGAACGATTTCAGCAGGGTTGGAGAGGATCGGTGGCGCGCAAACTTGTGTTACCTTCAAGAACACCACTTCTACGTTTAGATTGACTGGCGCAGGCGTTATGTTATCGCGATTTTCGCCAATATTTCCACGCAATTGTTGGATATACATATTTAGTATGGATTTCTTCAGTTTTTTATCGTTGGTACCTCTGTCTTGATCTGTCTGACGACATCGATATTGTACACGTGTGAACAATACTGAACTTGCTCTGACGAAATTCTTTCTGCCCGTTTTCAATGACCTAAAGAGTAAATGAGTAACTCAGTGACCGTACACCGTTCCATATCAGACGGATCCGCTTTTCTTTTGCCAAATGATCGTTCTGTCTTGCCCCTCTGCCCAGTTCTCCGTTGTATCCTATTTATACAACATTACATCTAGAGGAGACAACCTACTTCGTGGATGGGACACTTGTGTCAAAACATTTTCAGTCGAAATATTAGAAAAGGACACGTGATAATACAAGCACAATTTCTGGTGGACGTAACTGCCAACTTGTGTCTGTCCGATGCATACTTGGATATAAATATGAGTGTATTCCAATTTTTAAAAAGCAAAGGCAATCGCAAATAGAAGCAATATACCTTGCACAGAAGGCAGCAGCAGTAACGGAAGAAATATATTGTTTCCAAGGCCGGTTCCGGATGTGCCTGAACCATAGTCCTGAGAGTTTGTTTTTCGATTGAATTGGTATTGTACACATAGTGTAACCACAAACTATGAATGATATCGACGTTGTTGGTGTTAGTATGTTACAAACATTATATTGGCTGGCGATTCATCGATTTTTAGTAATCGCGTACAACTTTATATTTATGTATATGTCGCTGCTTGAGTGGAACAGTTTTTTTTTGCCTTATAGCGATTTACTGTAATAAATAGCCTTTGATTTATTTCCATTAGAGCGCCAATTCAATAGGGAGCATGCGGAGGGCTAGTTTTTTATTCTCTATCGAGCAAAGCAGCAGAGTAAACAAATAATAAAGATAAACAATAATAAAGAGACAATGCGACTGCATAGACGGTCCTACAATGCAATATACCCGTTGGACATACCAGATGTATTTATAAAAATAGGTTTTAATTTGTTTTCACACTGGAAGCGTGACGAGTAGTTTTAATCTGCCGGCGGCAGCTTCCTACTTTATTTACATTATTTGGTAGTGTATCACGCTAACGTTCAAGCGTTGCCTGACCTAAGGATATATATATAAATATATAAATATATAAATATATAAATATAAATATATATGTATATATATCTGTGCATATAAACAGTCTCTGTCGACGAAACCTATACAACAGTGGTAGATCGTATTAGCGCCAAAAGAATTATAGCATCGCTAACAACATATTAATTGTGCCGTGTGTTATTCTCCAATAATTTATCTGCTCTCTTAACGCTGATTTTCCAGGTCGAATTCTGTTGTGGTGAAGCTGAGCCCGTTGCAGGCACAAGGCCCGTAAACTCGCCGGTACGGAGCGGTTCGTGGCACCATCGCCCAGTGGCCGAGAGAGATCGTGCGGGGGCTATTATATGACAACAATGGATCCTGTTTGGTCTGCTCAGACGGCGGGGTCGGGAGGTTCGGCTTCGATGGCCGGCGGGCCATCGCTGCTTTCCGCGCCGGGTCCCGTAACGACGGGTGGCTCCACGCCCGGCGCACTCGGTGTCGTCGGCGGAGATATGCTCAGTGCCGCAGCGGCCTCCAGCTCAGCTGCCCACAACCAGAAGACGCCGATCAGCGTCCTACAAGTTCGTTACCTTAAGACTGTTACTTTTCGCACTTAGTGTGGGAGTAAGAAAAAGAGAAGCTCGAGTTTTGTTAGCTATCTCGTACGGGGACTAGCACCTAACGCAAACTTGATACGCTTATGAGGTTGATATGCTAGAGTACGACACCTCATATGAATGACTCCCTGTGCCACAGACCGTGCATTTTTTAGACATCAAAAACTGGTGAAGTCTGTGTTCTTTATGTGGGGGCAAGAATATATATATATATATATATATTTAACATTACAAAAGTAAGTCGGTGTTATTGGTGGTACGGTCTAGGAAATTTTACAAGCTTTACCCTTCCGTCCCTACATCCGGAACAAAACCAGCGCTGCCGCTACGATCATTTGTACGTAGGCGCAAGTAAATCAAATATTAACTGAACTATCAGATGCGCCGCCATGTCAGACGCGAGTAAATATCGCTTCTGTGACAGACAATACCCTAGACAACCAACATCGAATAACAACTTTTAACATCTTATACGTACAATCATGAACTAACTTCATGTTCCGTTTCTGCCCTGACTCGCTGTGTGCATAATAGGAGGTGTGCAGTCGCAATAGTCTCACGCCCGAATACAAGTTAATTTCGGTCGAAGGCGCTGTTCACGCACCTACATTTGTCTACCGGTAAGAGCAACCTGTCCCGTAGTATAGCTTTTTAGCGAATTTTAGTATCTAATCTGTTGCTTTACGAGCGAATGCTTCATCTCCGTTATTACGCTGGCGTTAGCACATTTAATTTAGCATAGACCATGCACGGTAACGAATTCCTCTTTTGCATCAATTGAACGATTGCAGTGTGGAAGTAGGCGGTATGGCGGCATCAGCGTCAGGACAGAGCAAAAAAAAGGCCAAACACTGCGCGGCAAAGGTTCTCATCGAGAAAATCATCGAAGACAAATGTGATCAGCTTCGTTCCCTCAAGTGAGTTCGTCTCGATGACGCAGTAACGTGACAAAAGGAATGCATTTTACCGAGAGTGATGTCTAGAAAAAATGGTAAAACTTTGACGAAACATACTAACATTTATATCGTAGCGGTCATCTTCGCTAGAACGATGGTGATCGGCACACATGTTGGTCAGAATTCTGCTGTTGGTGTTTTTACTATTACGTCAGCATTTCAACTCGGTGTGCGTCAACTGATTACTTATTCAGTGATACAACGGGCGTCGATTTTGGCGTTCAGTACGTCTCTAATATCAATATAGGTTGTTGTTCGGAAGGAGAGGAAGAGGATAAAACACTTCGTGCGAGCCGTCACAGTAACATGAGACACAGCTTGCTTATTTTGTATTCTCTCTTTCTCTTGCTCCACTACCAGACGGTATCGCACGCGTCCGCACAGTATTAAGTTTTGTATATTCGACTATTAGATATTATTAGATAGGAACTAACTACACTAACTGTATGCCGTGTTGTGTTGTTATCCCGTTGCTGTCGTTTTTCTGCTTTAGACCATATCTACTTGAAGGTATAATCGGAATGAGCGATGGTTTAGGCAATGAAAAGGAGGGATCGTCGGCAGCTGCTGCTTTGAACACGTCAGGGACATCAGATAGTGTCAACGGAAGTAGTTCGGACGCCGGAGAAGATGACGGTATTCCTGGCAACCCAGTCGGCCAACTTCAGGTACTACCTCCCTCTGAAGCAAATATCGTGCATTATTTCATTCGTATCTAAAACCTGCAAGGCTTTGTTTACTTGAAATGTAACGTGTTGCTAAGCTGAGTTTTATTTTATTGGCAATATGTCCCTTTTTTGCGCGGGCCTCCAGTTACCTTGATTCAATACTTTGATATTTGCTAAGTTCTTTTCGGCGATGGAAGAGCACTTAACCTATATATAGTAGCCTGATTTTTTTTAGTATCTAGAACTGCGCATATCTATTTTGCAAATAATGTGAACTATGGCTGTAAACAAAGGCTGGCTCAGACAATCCTTAAAACATAATCCCGTGTTCGTGCCTGATAGAAACGCGCGTAGGAGCCTCGACATTGTGCATTTCGTTATGTGGGTATTTTGCTCTGTCCTAACCATCCGCCCTAACCTATGCTCATGGCTAGGAACTCTGTATGAAAAAACGCTGGCGTCCTCCGTATTACGAGACGCAGATGGAGGAGGGACTACCACACGAACGGATGTTTGGCATCATGTGCGTAGTTAACACTTTCACCGAAATCGGCTTCGGAAAGAGCAAGCGGTTGGCCAAACGGCAGGCCGCCTACAAAATGATTCAGCTGATTGAAAAGCTGCAAACCACGGGAACCACAAATGGAGAAGGTAGGATGCCACTAGCGGCGTCATTAAACCTCGATTTAGCTAAGCAAGCGAGAAAGTACAAATTGAGTTTGCCGAGCCAATAGCTGTGGCAAAAAGAGCCTTCAGCGAAAAAGTCAAATTTATTTCCTAGTATTGTGCCGTATCATAATTATAATAATTATATAATCATAATATTACTTTTGAAATCATTCATTGAAATTCACTGAAATTACTTTTGAAATCATTCATTGAAATTACTTTTGGTTACATCCAGTGGGATACATAAGGAATTTTTAGAATTCTTATTAGTGCATTTAGAAGTCTCGCTTTAGAAGGTAATTTTGTACCAACATGGTGTTTTTTTGCTTCGGGAAACAAAACCAAAGAGCGCCAAAGAGATTTTGCATCAGCTTTGTTTTCCTACCAGATCTTTTGATATTCATTAATCTCATTTATTAAATTTACTTTCCAACTCTCAAAACCCAGGATTTTAAGCGATTGGTTGTCGATAATTTGGGACTACCAACAATTACACTGTAGACTGCTTCCTCGCTAGAGCGATAAGCAGAATTGTACTGAAGTGACAATAGCTTGCTCATCTGTTTTTCGGGTCGCCTTCTGCCATCATCGCTCTCGAACATGCGAACGTGTGCACAAACCGATGTGCGCGGTAGGAATGACGTTTGTCTACTTTTCCATCATCTATCCATCGATTGGACCTTACGTTGACTTCTAACACGTTTTAGGTGGAGTGCTGGAATCCAAATTCTCGGAACTGGCCGATGAGATGCGAGATCTACAAATCGTCAAGACGGAGCCAATACCCACCATCACAGCCAAGCACTCACAGCAAGTATCGAACATCCTCAAGCAGCTGAAGGCGTCACACGGGCCTCAGTTGAACGATTTGCAGTACAAAAACCTGACTACGTCCGGCCTCAACTACACGGGACTATTGCGAGAGATTGCCGACGAACAGAAATTCGAGGTGACGTACATTCCTGCCGAGACGGTCGAGGGTCGGGCAACGTGTCTCTGTCATCTGACCACATTGCCACTGGCTGTCTGCTTCGGCATAGGGGAGACCGAGGAGCTCGCCAAGATGAACGCTTCTCATAATGCACTCCAGTACCTTAAGATCATGACGCGTAAGAAGTAGACAGACAATGTAGGCAGACAGGTAACGCCCGCTGTTGGCTTGGTCTCAGCTGTTTATGTAATTCTGACTGACGGCAACGTCAATGGCCACGAATCGTTCAGCGTATCGTCCAGCGCTGTTTACAGCTAGATATGGCGAGAAACGACGACGACGAATATGTATAGTAGAAGTAAGATTGCAGCGAGAATCGGAAGGCAAAATTGTATTGCAACATATGTGATTAAGTCTTGGTAGCAGTGTGGCGCTACACCGTTGTATTAAGACATACGACAACGACGCCAGACGGGCGAGCCGTTTTGGGAGATTTGAGTGTATAACTCTTTCCTGAGCTCGGAGGAGGGGGTCACGTGTTAAGTTGGGTGTACAAAAGTGCACTGAGAGTGTAATGAGAACACTTTAGCAGCCACGTCTACACTTTACGGCATCGTTGTCGTCCGGTCGGTGATTCAGACTCGATAACACAACCTGACCATACAGTATGATTCTCCAATGTTAAGGAGTCGGGATTCGTCCAGTATTCGTGCCACGATGAATACATCGATGGTGGCAAATAGCAAGCTTTGTGTTTCCACTGGACTTCGAAATCAGTTTACTGACGGTGGACGAACTGGCTAGTGTACATGCACGTTATTTAGTATTTGGACCTAGCCGTTTCGTTTAGTTCGTAACACGTTTGATGTAAAAAGGCCAACGGACGAAGAGTTGCGATTCGCCTCGTTGATATCGACAAGAAATGAGACAACTGTTATATTCGAGTGCGTTTATTCGGTTTACATAATCGATTTATCAGGAGTTTAATTTTGTTTCAGTTTGTGCTCTAAGAAGTGTGTTCGTCTGACGGTGTTGTGTTATAGTAGCTTTGCATGAAGTAAGCAGTTTACAACAGATTGTGCTCACGTTGTGGCAGCCGCATAGCTGGAACGGAGTTCGGCCTTTTAACGGTACGCTGAGCTATTCTGACGTCACCGGTAAAGGTTCCCAGGTGAAAAGTTTTGGCTTTATCGTTGCCTCACCGTTTCTGATCAACCGTAATTCCGAATAAGTCAATTTCCCAGATTTTTACCAGGAGGACATCAAAGCCCCCCTGTCGTTGTGCTTCCACTAAGATATGAACTAGTTGTCTATCGCTATAGTTACTTGATATTTCGACGAGAACTCGCTCCAAGCTATCGATGCAGGCGTTAAACTAAATTGGCCCGATTCAAATATTTTTAATGGACACTGAAAGAACGTATCTTCACCGCTCAATTTTGTTTTAATTCTAGTGCTACATTGACGGTTTATGAATTGTACACCCACTAGTAAGGTATATTCTCTTTTGATTTAAGCTGACACTTATCGCATAAATACATACACAGACACTCCTTTAAAACTACGCTCAGGGGTTCGGCATGAAGTACGGCTGTATTGAGATTAAACTTTGTTGTGCAACGCAATTGATGTACCAAAGTGTAAGACCGAAAAAGTTTACTTGACAAGGCAGTATGGTCCTTACGATATAGAGGGATGTTTTTCGTGAATTTTGATGAATGAACAACGCAATGTAACATACATTTGTTTTAGATCTGTGTTTCGTTGAGCGCCTATCGAAAAAGTACAGCACCCACAAGCTAGGACGTGACCAAAAAATAACAACAGATCACAATACAAACAAAAGGATGCCCAACTTACCTGACGCAGAGCGACGCTCCGGGTTCTGCCAGTAGCTAAAAAAAAGTGTTCCACAGGAGTATGTATATGCTAGCGATATCGCTTACCATATTCTGCGTGGATTTGTGGGGCGAAAATTAGTACAGCTTCTTCGCCCTTTGAGATTCGAGGATGGAATGCGATAGACTTGTTGGCGTAGATCGAGGTGCAGAGGAGGTCGCGGATCCAACAAGCTGCCAAGGGAGAATGTGACAAGAAGTGCACCTGAGACGGGGATAACCATGACGAAACACGTGAAAGAGACTAGGCGAAGATGTGTTGGTGCCAGTTATAGATTACCGATAGAATTCTACAATGGTGGCCGCGCATGTCGGAACTAATTGATCTAAACCTCCCATTTGGTTTCCCTCTCCGACCAATTTAGTAGCGGCTGGGGATAATCGCGCGATGTAGAAACAGAAGCAGTGAAAAAAGCAAAAAAGTCAAAAGCAATAGCATGGTCATGATGCCCATATCGAGAAATACGCCGGCGAAACTGCCATGAACTAATCAATTGTAGTCTGTTTCGGAAAACGCCCTTTGCCCAACGCCCCCTTACTAAAACTCAGTAGTCAAAAATATTTAGAAATCGTCCACCTGCCATCCCTCTTACTCTGCTATAGTACCACCGCTTCGGGCCAGCTGATAGGCTAGCAACTTATTGCGGTCGTGGACTATATATACGTGACGACATAAAAAAGAATGCAAAAACAGGCAAGCTTTCATAGGAAAAAAGACCTACGAGGGATGTTGTTAGACGTGCATGCGAAGCAGTTCGTTCTCTCTTCGTCAATTCCTAACTCATAGTAGCCAATCGCTCCGATCTGAGGAGGAACAGCTCAGTCTAGAAGGGCAGAGATGCACCCAGCCAACTGTTAGTTCACTAGTGTATGATACGTAATGGTGGGCCATAGATCATTCCAGGCGGAATTAGAATAATTAAACGAAACAGGACAAAGCAAAACAGAACGAAGTAAAGCAGCTGAAAGGTGCGACAAACATATTGATGCCTTTCAGGGTGCAGATACCCACATTCAAAATGGCCAACATGAGAAAATGCACGACGCAGAATACTATTAGGGGGATGGGGTGGTTGGTGGGGTAGCTTCTGCAAAGGGTCATGGGGTGTAGCTATGATCTACTCGTGATTGGAGCAGCGTCAGAGGGCGAACAGACAGGACTAACACGATCCGAACATCGATTCGGCCAGCAGTATTTACCATAGAAAATCAACTATTACAGTAAGGACAATTATTGGTTTGGTCAGGGCATGAGGGGCACCGGAGGTCGGAAACATGATGACGAGATGACGTAATGGAGTGTAAGAGCCAATCCCGTGACGACGAGCTCGCCGAGCTGACGGAGTGGCGTTGCAGACGGTTTCAATGTACCCAACTCTATCCCGTGGGGCCCCAGCTGGCGACCGAGTTCAGACTAGACGTTTGACCGACTGCAGGCCATCGTATTCGAGCGGTAAACTTCGCGCAGCGGTCAGGGTGCGGTGCTTCTTGGGAGAAACAAAGCACGGCTAAAGAGGAACCTATGTTAGTTGGGCTAATCGATGACGGCATTGATATACACGGAGTTTAAAAGCCGGATTGCACTAGACGGAACAAAGGATCTACAAGGGAAGCGTAGGCGGACGGAAGAAAAGACATTTGGCGTCTCCGATGTCTACCCGTTCTTCCACCCATGTGTTCAACTGGAAGCAGACTTTTTCGCCGAGCGTAGCCCCATATTTAGGCCTTTCTGTGTGGAAAATGGGCATAAACAAGTGAGCTCAATATGAGTATTTTCACTTTTCTTCGAAAACTTCTGGCTGGAGATTCTGGTCGCCGAGCCGGGGAGCGCAGGGCACAGATCGGCGAGAACGCCTACATGACGGCGACGACAACCTTGAGTTGGTCTGTAACGGGGGGCAACCCAAGCACTTTAGTATCCTGACTCGGTAAACATCACTCATCAGACGACTTTTGGCTTGGCGCTATAAGCTAAAGCACAAAAGGCGCTTATACACTACATACGGACACGTAAATATACACAGATACGTATACACAGAAGCAGATAATAATTGAGAACTACAGAAAGATGTCACTCAAAGTAGCGAGTAAGCGACGCAGGGGCGTGACCACTAGCGAGCGGGTCGTTCGTCCAGTTTTCGTGTTCCTCTTCTGTATCAATCGTTGTTGGACGGACAAAATGAGCAAAGCTAACTGGCCGCCGAAGCCTACCAGTATATCGAACGTGGGCGAGTGCGTATGCATAGAACCAGTAAAAAGAGCGCGCCTAGTTTACATTATAGGCTGCTGTTCTCAGCCCGCGATGCCATACTTGAAGTGCAGATGAGAAGAGGAGAAATTATTAGGTGTGATGGTCACGGAGGGGCGGCCTAGGACAAAGTGATGGCGCCCCTGCTGCCGAGTCAGGTGCTGGCCTTCGGGCGCTCTTACTACTTGTAGATACAAATTATGGGTGATAGCGGGAACCTCTAGTCACTGGGACGACGTCGGACTTCAGACGAAGTAACGCAACCACTGCGTGCCCAACGCTCTGATTTATCATCAACTATTGAGACGATATAAATACGAATAGAAGGAATTTTATTGATGCATTGCCGCAAAGAGAGGAAGATGGGGCTCAGATATGCTGATATACATATGTAGAAAGTGAGCGAAAGGAAAAGAGCGATAGAGGAAGCGAGAGAGAGAGAGAGAGAGCAAGCAAGGAGAACGTCAGGAGTCTGCAGAAGTACGTCTGGGAGCAGTAAGGTCGCGGGGGTCGATGGCTAGGAGGGTCCTTTTCTCTTTGTAGAAAAATAAAGAAAATTGAAAATGCCTGTAACCTATGAAAGGCCCTTCTTGCCTCCGTAACCGACAAGGGCCGGCGCACACACCGACCGGCAACAGCAAGCAATGCCAGCGACGAAAAGCAGAAGGCTGCCAGGCAGGTCGACCAGTACATGAACTAGTGGCCGCAATGTGTGGTCTTCACGTTTAACAAAACATTCTTGCATCTTGCACGATGACGGCCACCTCGGGCTCATTACATTGCCGTGCGGACGGACTCTGCGCGGCTCAACCATCAAACGTTCGTCGTTTGTGGAGGCTGGGCAAGGAAACGCCACGGCGAGGATAGAGGTCATCGTCAAACGCACAGATGTGGTTGGTGTCTGATGTGTCACTTCCGCTAACGTGACAAATGTGTCATGTCGACCGTTTTTATGAAATGCGCATGGAGATCGTGGAAGGAGACGAGCGATGCCGTATGTCGCTACGGCGAAATAAGCTAGAGGGGCTTCCAATTTTAGGGAGGGCGCTGCTTGCTGTTAAACAGTTTTCGCCACCCTAACAGTAGTAGTCTGTTTAGTGCGTGCATAGCGAGGGATGTTGAAGGTGAGATGAGGGGTGGGGTTGGTTGGGAGGAGGAAGAGATCTGCTTTTCGATTTTGCGTTGTCCCTTTGAGCTGTTGACAGTGTCGGTGTGCTGACCAGAAACGTTTTGCGCCGCGGCCCCGCTGGCGCCCGAGTCGTCCCATGGGGTTCCTCAGATTTGCGTTGCCCCCCGCTAGAGGCTCATTTAATGATAATGATATTATATATTCTATGATATATATATATATATAT